>JZKD02S1471888.1:0-10832 GCA_000966675.3 Picea glauca | reverse complement strand
AATTAATAACTTTAATCATACAACATTTTTATTTTAAGGCTGACCACATCAAGATAAAATATTGTTTTCTAGGCACCTTGGTTCATTGACTCACCTGTGTTAAAAATCACGACGTTCCCTTCAAGACGCACTACGTGCTCCAAGGGTGCCACTTGCCTTCATTCATGTTTTAATTATGCGACATGTCCTTCAAGATGCACTATGTACTCCAAGGGTGACACTCTCCTTTTGACTAATTTTGGTAGACATCCAACCCTTGGAGTCAATACTCCATCATGCGACCTTGTGGGAGACTAAGGGTCTCTAAGGAATAAGGACCCTACCTTATTTCTCACCCCTTAGAATATTCATAAGCGACTATCTCAGTCCTCCCTCATGACATCGTGGGTTTCTCGAACTAGGTAATCGTTAACCTACAATTCGAGCTGCAATGAGAGTGCTAATAGGCTGTGGCAGGGCTACTGCCACACCTCTCCCTCAATGTCTATGATTGTTGTGCATGGCCCCTTTACTCCTAATGTGAGTCTGATTAACAAGAAATCATCAACCTGCATCCATCAATGAAAGATGTCAATGATCCATAAACAACATCATAATATACTCGATCATAGGTCACAAATGCATAAATGAAAATACCCAAACCATATATAGTCCACTCCCTGACTTGATCCAAAGTCCAAGGGGGTCCATCAATGCCATCGACATCCTCAATCTCTCAAGCGTCGTGCACACATAAGAGAAACCAATCAATAGCACCTATCTATACATAAATAAAATAACATAACATCATAATACACAATCTCATCATCAGAATCCATAAGCGAAGTAGACAATCATATAATGAATCGGATCACTTGCAAAGAAGTGTCCTCAAAGAATAAGTCACATCAGGTGAGCACAAGAGCGGGATGTTACAGATCTCATGATTTTTTATTTGTTCCATGACCAAACCTATTTATAGATGATCCTTATGGATCATTCTATCATCATTGGGAGAGGTATATTTTGCACTCTCATGGAGTGTGTTTGTGCTTTAGTGCAATAATGTCTTTAGAAACCACCACTATTATCAGATACTTTGTTCTCTTTTGTGGTTGTCTACCCATCCCAACATGGTATCAAAGTTGTTGGGTTGTGATCTCGGGTTTGTAGAGAAGAATCAAATGAGAATGAGACATTGCTGAATCCATTTGATATATGTTGAACGTTTGACGGGCCTCTAATTATTTTGGGCATGATACCTTAACTTTTCCATGTATTAGAGCTCGACTAGGGTTTATACTAGTGCTTACTTGAGTTCCCGATTGCTCCATAATTTACTTGTTAGAGGAGGTTCCAACACTTGGTTCAACACTATGTTTGACTAAACCCTTCGACCATTTGATTTCCCGTCGATTGTTGATCGAATTCCATTTGTGTCTTCACAAATCAACTGGAAGCATGATCTTTCCTCATTTGTGGTTGAATTTCTCATTGTAGTTTGCAATTGTGGACATCGACAGATCTGGTGGCTCATCTTTTTCAATTGTTAGAAGGTTTAACCAAGGTTACATCGGTCAACAGAGGAGAGAATTGATTGAGAACCATTTTCATGTGGATCTTTGAATTAATATTGCTTCGAATTATTGTTCTTTTCGACCGTACGTCGACTCAGGCTCACGTGACTCGTCATTGACCAAAACAACCCGTTGTTCGACTCGATCATGTGGAAGTTCCACTCAACTAAGGAAGTTTCTGTTGCTAGAATACAATCCTCCTATACTTGACCCATGTCCCTTTATTTTCAATCAAGAAGGATCTGACAAACTCAAATTGGTTTACTCAAACTTATCTGTAGAATCTACCATTGAACCCCTTTTTTGGGTTGTTGGTGTGATGAGCACGATTTCTTGAAAAGCATGAATTGCCCATCGACTGGTGGCTTCTTGAAATGGTGGTGCATTTCGTCATTCATTTTATTGTCTTATAATTTCATTTGTGTTTGGTAGATAATCAAATGAAGGCGAATGCTATGAATTCCATAGCTCCTACATGGCTCTCACTTTGAATTCACTAAATCAAATTGATTGTACCTGGGTCAATTGCTTATTGAAGGTCGATTGACTGGTGAAGATAGTCATCTTGCTTGTGGTCAACTTTCCTGTCAACCCATTTCACTTTCAAACCATCATTTGTAAATTTGGTGCCTTGGTTCTTTCCCTTTGTCATCAATGGGCATGCTTGATGAAGATGAAGTCTTGGTTCTTAAAAAATTATAGGAGATTCATGAGAAAAAGGCCATTACCTTGGATGAATCTCATAATCGACTTTGTATAGAAGTAACTGACTTGAAGAAAGTCGTTGCATAGTTTCAAATCGAGAGTCGATGATTTAATAATGAACTTGAGACAATCCATACCCATCTGAAAGATGAGGTTTCCTTCTTTCAATCTGGTCTTTTCCTGTAGTTTGATGAGAAATATAGGAAAGTTTTTGACCTAGAATGAACAAGAGAGATTGTTTTCTAGGATCTTGTAGATGATTTTGGAAATAAATATTATCTTGTTGATGATATAAAGAAGGAAGTGATACTTCTTTCTCATATAGAAAATGTTTTCTTGAAGACAAACCTTTGCAGACTGGATAAATCCAATACCCATCTAGTAAATGAATTTTCCCATTTACATGCCTCTGTTGATGAGCTTCATGGAGAAGTTTCTCCTCTTCAATAAGATACCAAGTGCCTATTTGATGAATATCAAGCTTTGAAAGAAGATTGTGATACCTTTCTGATGTAGTTGACTAAGAAGGATAAGACTATCTAGGGCTTGCAAGACTATAAAAAGAACCTTGAAGTAGAAGTTCATTGGCTATAGAATGATGAAAAGAAGAATGATATTGTTGAGATATCATGATCACTTATTACTTCTTCCACCTTTCATACTCTTGATTATAGTCCAACTATTTTTAAAAATACTAATGATTGTGTTGTTTCTCCTAGCTTTGAAAAACACACTAATGGTATTGGGTACCGACTTCTTAGCAATATGGATATACTAGAGGAGGAATTGGTGAGATTGGATAAGGTATTTTTGTTCCTATTGCACCTGATATGAAGTCACCAAGAATAGGTCTTGGATATGATTATGTTGCCTCCATGCCTACACCTAGTATTACTACACCCGGGGAAGTTTTATTTGTTGCAACTGGTGTTCAAATTGGTTTTCCAAAAGAGAAACCTATCATTGATTGTGCTGAATAGATTGATGAGTTTCCTATTCCTAACATGCCAAAATTTGAGGATGTTTTTATAGATGAAATTGTTGTTGATATATCGGGTTATTCTACTCCTGTAAGTGAACTAGACCCTGATCCTACTTCATTTTATCAACTAGCATAGAACTATGTGCCTTATCGTCATCCTTTCCATAAAATTTGAAGGAATGGAAATGATGTTGTTGGCACTCGACCAAGTTTTGAGGAAACCTTGGTCAGGTTTGGGCAAACCTTGGTCAGGTTTGGGCCACTTTTGGACTTCGATAGGCTAGTCAAATATGGAGTGCCCAGGCGGAGTTGAGATCACGGAGCTCACTTATTTTGCGGGCTATGTGGACCCAACAAGGGGTTCCTTAGGGTTTTTGTAATGGGTTATGGGATGTCAGCCCATGGGTTTACCCATGATTAGGCCTTATTGTAAAAGTATAAATAAGTAAAAATGTAATGTAGAAAGGGGAAGAGAGAAGATAATAGTGAAAAAGAGGCTGAGTGTAAGTAGTTCTGAGCTTCTTTGTGCATCAAAATGTGTATGTAAGGATCTGTGCTCAATAGAGAAGTTGGCTCTCTGCCTTGACCTAGTTTTGGGAAGGAGAATCTAGTGCACAGTGCGCAGATACACTGTCTTGTGTGAATCTTGGATCTGTGGATTAGTGCACAAGAGCAGATGAATGTAAGAGATTGAAGAATAATAAAGAAGACGATGCAATTGGTGGACGTAGCCCCAGACTGGAGTGAACCACGTATATCTTGTGTCTTTGGTTTGCTTTGTGATTTGTTGGTTATGTTATGAATTTTCTCAGTGCTTTTATTATTATGTATATTAGATAGATATGTTGATGCTTAGTGCTTATTTGTGTTAAGAATGAATGAATGTTAGATCTAACTCAGTGCTATGTGATAAATGATCGATGTACTTAATCTCTATTGTTACTGTGTCGATCTATCTTAGGGTTTGTTCTGTGATGTTAATAAAGCTAATGAATTAATGCATGCCACCTTCTAAGTGTTGCTAGAATACTCTGTGAAGTGTTATTATCACAAATCTCTGTCCTAGCTTCGTTATAGACACATGAGTCCTGTAACCCCCCCTGCTTCTACCTCGGGTGAGCTTCCTAGGTGTTGCCGAAAGGGCCGGTAGTTAGGGTTTTGTTGGTGCATTGTTAGATTTGAACCCTGGGCCTGCCTCTATGCCAACAAATGGTTCTATTGTCGGGACTGAAACTGTGATTGCTGGGAACTAAAGAAAATATCTATGCATAGATCCGTTGTTGTAGTGCGCAGTACTCTACTTGACTTGTGAATCTTTTTGCTAAGAAAGAAACCCGATCTGAAAAAAAGAG
This sequence comes from Picea glauca, assembly GCA_000966675.3. NCBI lineage: Eukaryota > Viridiplantae > Streptophyta > Pinopsida > Pinales > Pinaceae > Picea > Picea glauca. The sequence continues at coordinate 6,237 of JZKD02S1471888.1, read as the reverse complement.
GTAAGATCTTAAAAGAAATAAATCTTTGTGCTTTGATAAGAGTAAGATAACTGAAAATTTTGTTTCGAAAGCATGAATTTAGGTATGTTTAATATATTATGTCCTAGTCTGAAAGCTAGGGCATAGTTGGAAGAAAGAGTTGATCTAAGTAAATCTAAGAGAAAAGAAGAAAGACATGTTATTCCTATGCATAGAAAGAATTTTTGGACTAATAAGTGGATGCAGGAACCTAGAAAGAATTTTTGCACATTGCAGGTCTAGCACTGTGATCCTAGTACGTAGTACAAAAGTGGTTGGGGAACATATAAGAGAAAAAGAGGATTAAATTTTTTTTATAACTGTAGAATATTGGGACATTTTTCTAAGGAATGACCTGGTACAGGTCCTATTTGTCTTTGTTGTAAAATTATTGGTCACAAGGTTGAGGATTGTCCAATGATGATCACTAAAGTTGAAAGGATGAACATGAGATAAGAAAACTATGAAGTAAGTCAAGAGACTAAGAGCATGTTGGAGAATCATAAAGAGAACAGATCAGAGGAAGTTCAGACTCCATTAGTGCGATTGAAAGAAATGATGGATGTTCATAAAGAAGTCAGTTTACCAGAGATCTTGAAAGTAAAACAACGCATAAGTACAAGAATAGAAGACTTAGACATAGACTGTGTCTTGGAGGAGGAAACACCAGTGAATATTATGACAAAAGATACTTGGGAAATTTTGGAAAATCCTACTATGGTACCTTCATTGGGAAGGATAGGATTGTTTAAGGGAAATATGATAACCTTATGTGGAAGAGTTATTAATGTACATGTTATTATCCATGGAACATCGACTGAAGAGGAATTTGAAGTCATTAAGTTTGTTGAGAAGAATGCCCCTTTCCCACTTCTGTTAGGAAAGACTTCGATTAAGAAGGATCAAATCAGAAGGAAAGCAGAGGAAGAAGCTATAGAAAAGAAAAATCAAGAACTAAGGGATTTCATAGCTAGAAAAATAGACCGACTAATAGAAGAATGAGAAGGTAAGTTGCAACAATAGAAAGCAAGAGAATTAGTTGTCGACGTTGAAAGAACACAAGAAGGTTTGAAGGACCTATCTATGCAAGAAAGCAGAATACCCACCCTGGAATTAATAAGAGAAGGGATATTAACTTCGAACCCTTTAAGAACACATCAACAATGTGAAGTCACCACGCTAGGAGAATATAAGAATAAGAATGGAAAGAGGAATTCAGAAACAGTTAGAGAAAATCAGATCAAAGGAAAGGAAGCTCAGTAAAAAGAAAGCCAAGTTAGAAAAGCTACAGGAAGCTACATAGAACAGATGGAAGACTTCACAAACTAGAACCTCGCAGGAGGCAGGTTCACAGGATTTGAATCTCGCTGGAACAACAGGACCGTGCAGAATGGGACTTCACCCCAACGAAGCTATATAACCGTTGGAGGCGCCCCGACCGTTAGAATGACACTCCAGAACGGCTAAGAAACACATTTATGGGCAGATGGATCTCTTTTGGGACATTGAGACCGCACCATAATGGACAAATTCACATTGATGGAAGCATTCATGCCCGTTGGAAGAATCCATTACAAGGCCCTGCTTATTTAACCCATCGGACGCTGTGCCAGGACCACGTTTTTCAACCCGTGATTAATTGATCCAATAGATAATTGATTGTGTGTGGATCTGTGTTATTAGAAACTAGATTTCGTTGTCTGTTTGTCTACCTTGCTTACCCATTCGCCTACCTCGACCTGCCTATTTAACAATGAGAATGTCAGGTGAACCCACTAAGTTAGAGAAGTCCATCAAGGAGGTTCTTAAGAAGTTCATGGATGATAGAGATATTCTAAAGGAGTACATGAGTCATCGACTAGGGGAATGCAGGCTTCCCCTTCAACTAGACGACGTTCTGGCCGTGCCAACCCTGTGACTGAGTAGCAAAGTAATCATCGTGACGATCTGGCTAATGCGAAGTAGATCCCGTCGATCTTACCAGACTATATCCCACCTTTGGCTGGTGCATTTAACCATGACATCATCCCACACAACTATGAGTACACCCTGATCACCGTGTACATTCCGAAAGGAATACGTGTAGTTGGGAGTTAGTTAGGACAGATCCCACTACTAAAGAATAATGACTTTAATCTCGATGACAAAAATAACTATGTTATGATCGCACCCCATAGATACTTGATGAAGACTACTTGAAAGAATCCTCACCTGGTCTCTCAACCATGGATTAAGGAGCTCGCGCAGTACACTATACTAAATGTGATGAATATTTCCCATTTTGGCCGTCACCAGGAGTTTAACGCTTGCATTAAACTCCTCTTGTTGTGATACCATGGTGGATACCTATGGCTTGACCAACATATTATTGTGGATCCGACGTTGATCCACTTGATTACATGATTAAGCATGTAGGGACCTGACCCTCAACAGTTTTACCCAGGGAAGGATTTGGACCGCTCCCTGGCACACCGCATCAAGGAGGCTTATGGCGAAGTTGAAAAGGGAAAGCGAGGCTACAAGGTAGCCTCTATCCAAGATGGAACAATGTGCCTCGCTTGCCAATTCATAGCTGGCAAGCTTGTAAGAAAGAACCGCCCCACATAGGTCATTGGGTTCGTGGTGGACCTCGCAGGAAAATGTGTGGAGGGAATGCAGATGAATTGCGTGAGTTATCTCGTCAATGAAATCGAGAAGGACTGTTGTAAATCTCAGGATCACAGATACAAATTCCACTTTAGTTGGCTGATCGTGTTGATTGCATTTATCGCTTGGAAAATTCCTGAAGGAGCCACCTTTATGGATATTGAACCATCGGAGTTGTTGGCTGCTAGGTTTTCTACCTTGTGGTACACCAATGACATGTCGAAGCAATGGAAGTCAACATTGTGTTCAATGCATACTATCAACAACTGAAGGTTGCCACTAAATCATTTATGTGCATGACACTGTGCACCTTGCACCAGTATAAAACAATAGCCAAGTTCCACGTAGATCGGCATTTTATCTATATCAATGTGTGTAGAGACGAGAGCAAGGAAGAGTTACAATCATATTACAAGCTGACAGACGAAGACATGGAGCAGATCACAAAGGAGTGGCCGAAGGAGTTCCTAATACATGTTGCTGATGCAGAACTCTCCGACACTGACATCATAGGAAGTGCCCTAGTCACTCGGGTCAAGCATGTCAGACAGTCCAGTGGGACAAAGAAGAATAAGAAAAAGGAGGAAGTCCAGAATATAGAGATTGATGAGGAGGACAATGCCTCTGAAGAAAATGGATCTGGCTTTCTAGGAGGAGGAGACGAAGCAAATGGACAAGGAAGAGGGGATGAAGGAGAAAATCAAGGAGAAGGTGAAGCTACATGACCGAAAGATCCCCCTACTGAAACAATAACACCGCAGAAGAGGAAGGTTTCTCCACAGAAAACTTCGACAAGAAAGAAGACGCGCACTAGTAAGCTCCAGTTAGAGGCCACGCTCATGAAAGATGACATTATATTGGTCTGCAGAGCCATGGAGGATGCTTCCAAGGATATCTTGCAGAGATATGGAGCGAAGAAGGAGGAGCTGTATGAAAGGGTCGAGAAGGAACTGAAGGAAATACAACAAGCTATTCAATTGATCTGTGCAGTACCTATTGTGCCTTCTTCATCATAGGTTGAAAAATTGGGGGATGAACCAACCCAATTAAGAAGACTTGCAAATGCGACAGAGGCTCAACTTCAAAAAGTCCAAGAAGAAAAGGAGAAGGCTACAGAAGCCTTGAAATAAGATAAAGAGGAAGTCTTAGAGAAATTATGCGTAGCACGGTACTGTGTAACCGCTTATGAAAATGAGAAGGAAGAGTTTTGGGCGATGCTCCAGGAGGACAAAGCGACACTACAGAGAGAAAAGGACCAACTTCTCACAAAGAAGACTATGGTCAAAGAAGCGGTGAATAAATCATGTCCCTCTGTGCCAGGCTTGGCACAGGAAGAACAAGAGTCAGTCAAAGTTCAAATGGTAAAGCTCATTGAGGCCATCCAACAGCTTCAAGTGAGGATAACGGAGTTGGAGATCCAAGCAATACTGATCACTATGCAAGAGGTGCGCGACTAGAGGGAGGAAGACTCTAAGAATGAAGTTACAAGAATCAGAGCCCTCACATTAGAATGAAAATAGATGAGCGATAGAAGCGCGCAGATATATGAATGCCTCACAAAATACCCAGAGCTAAGGAAATTGGAAGCACAATTACAAGAGGCATAGTAGCAGGCCTTCTCAGTGAAGGCACAGATGAAGCTTCTCACCGTAGTTGAAAGAATGAAGAGGTCCCAGGAACAATGCATGGTACAACAATATATTACTACCATCCAGGGCAGGGTAATAGAAGTCACGCAAAAACTACAACCTGTGAAGGATGAAGCCTACAAGGTGTTTGAAGAAATTGAAGGACAAGGCTCGCAATTGGACCAAGTGGTTGCGACATCAAAACAATGCCTAGAAGGGCCTGTTACAAAGAAAATGATCCAAGAGCTCGTTGAGCAGGAGGCTCAGGCGAAGCAGAAAGTCAAGGCAACTCGAGTGAATCTTGAGGCCTTCAAAGTGACATTGACCAGACCTGAGTGACTCGAGACGAGTCAAAGGTGAGTGTTGGGGGTTTGTTGGCATTCAACCAATTTTTGAGGAAACCTTGGTCAGGTTTGGGCCACTTTTGGACTTCGACAGGCTGGTCGAAGATGGAGAGACCAAGCGGAGCTGAGATCACGAATCTCACTTATTTTGTGAGCTATGTGGACTCAACAAGGGGTTCCTTAGGGTTTTTGTAATGCGTTGTGGGATGTCAGCCCATGGGTTTACCCATGATTAGGCCTTATTGTAAAAGTATAAATAAGTAAGAATGTAATGTAGAAAGGGGAAGAGAGAAGAGAATAGTGGAAAAATAGGCTAAGTGCAAGTAGTTCTGAGTTTCTTTATGAAACATAATGCATATGTAAGGCTTTGTGCTCAATAGAGAAGTTGGCTCTCTGCCTTGACATAGTTTTGGGAAGGAGGATCTGGTGCACAGTGCATAGATCTCCTATCTGGTGCAAAGCTTGGCTCTGTGGCTTAGTGCACAGGAGCAGATGAATGTAAGAGATTGAAGAATAATAAATAAGACGAAGCAGTTGGTGGACGTAGCCCCACACTGGGGTGAACCACATATATCTTGTGTCTTTGGTTTGCTTTGTGATTTGTTGGTTAAGTTGTGAATCTTCTCAGGGATTTGCTTCTTATGTATATTAGATAGATCTGTTGATGCGTTGTGCTTCATTGTGTTGAGAATGAATGAATGTTAGATCTAACTCAGTGCTATGTGCTAAATGATCGAAGTACTTAATCTCTATTGTTACTACGCCGATCTATCTTAGGGTTTGTTCTACAATGTTAATAAATCTAATGAATTAATGCATGTCACCTTCTAAGTGTTGCTATAATACTCTGTGAAGTGTTATTATCATAGATCTGTGTCCCAGCTTAGTTACAGACACTTGAGTCCTGTAACCCCCCCTACTTCTACCTCGGGTGAGACTTCGCCTACTTCATAGGTGTTGCCGAAAGGGCTGGTAGGTAGGGTTTTGTTGGTGCATTGTTAGAGTTGAACCCTGGGTCTACCCCTGTGCCAACATATGCTTTCATATCTTTGTAGAAGAGATGTGAAACACAAAATCGTGGACCAATCCCAACTACCAAGATCAACTATGGCTAGATTGATGAATGGTAATAGGATAATCTACATAGATGCTTGAGGACTTCATATCATTTTGTCTCATAGACTATATAATCATGCAACATTCCTCTTCCTTATTGATTTCCTTGGAAGTGGTCGATCGAGGATCGAACCGACATGACAATTGACTTGAATTAGACTAGGATTCTAGTTAACTGAGGTTCAACCAGATATGATAGTCGACTTGAGTTTCGATTGAGTTTTCATCGACTGAGTCTCAACTTGTATTTTTTCGATTTGAGTTTCGACTGAGTTTTCATTGACTGAGTTTCAACTAGATGTTGTTTTTTGACTAGTGTTTTTTAAATATTTTATTGATGATACTTATCGACCTCTCATTGTGTTTAAGGGGGTGAGTACTTGAAGTTGTTGATGTCTAAATCCAACTGATGTCTTCCTATTGAATCGACTATTTCTTGTTGAATCAGCTTGGATTTGTTGAGACTAACTGAACCATATTCAACT
>JZKD02S1471877.1:0-10832 GCA_000966675.3 Picea glauca | reverse complement strand
GTCATCATATTTTGTTTCCACGTATTTGCATTACCACTAACATGTCATGAGAGACCATCATTAGTTTTCACTTACCCTTTATCGTAGAACATTTTTCACTATATCCTCCCAAGAGGGATTCTTAGACAATGTGCAGCTTGGTAATGGATGGTCATGAATTCATCCTTTAGGAAAAGCAATGAAGCCTAGTTAAGTGAGGTCATATAGATAGGCTAGTCTTTTTTATAATAGTTCATGTGATCCTAATCCACGCTTGAGTTTGAGTGAACTTGTTATTCATGGGCTAATGGAGAATCATATATAAAATAATTTCATGGATGAGGTTAGTTAAAATATTGTTTATGGACTTCGTTGATGATATATATAATTTAAAATGACAAGTATTATATATATTTGATTGTTATGTTTTTGTAAATATTGAATTATTTGGCATGTGAAGTTGCTACGATATGATACCTCTATGTTTCCCCTTGGGATGCATCAATTAATTCCATCATTGACATTTGTAGTGGATTTCTCTATGGGTGTACCTCACACACAAGTATTTTGGAACTATAATTTTGTTTAAGTATGGTTTTTAGTCTTTTATTTTTGTTTTCATTGTTTTAACAATATTAACTTTTTCAATCGCATATGGATTATTTTTAATGACATTGTATTTTTCACACAATATATCTTGACCCTAAGAAAATTGTGTGTTAATACTCAAACAAGTGAACCACCCTTCCACCCCTATTCATAGTAGTGGCCCTTTTGATAGACATAGTTGATATAATAGCATCTCTAGTTATGTTTTGATAGTGGTAGAAATGGCCAGCCTTCTTCTTTGCATTAGTTAAACATTAGTATTGGGTAGTCTTGAATGATTATCTATTTAGTTGGGGAAAGAATTGACTTGTTTCATTCATTCATTTACTTATTTAATTCATTATGTTGGAATGTATGAGCATTTTTTGTCTTTATAATGTCATCATTAGAAATTATATGTGATAAAGAAAAAAGTAACCTTCAACTTTACATTACTAGTACTAGATATACAATTTGTCCAGACTCTCAACTATTCAACATTGCACTCAAAGTCATAGGTTTCATCCAATTGAGTTCATTGTTAATTTGCACCATAGGGATGGCATTGTCAAGTTGTTGAAATATAATACAAGTGTCATATTTATTTGGATTTGAAATAGAATATTGTATTCAATAATTATAGTATTATACCTTTGAGCTTACATATCCCTAATTATATCCTTCAACATAGCTAAGATATAAAGGTCTAGCAAGTGTGTTAGGCATGAATCCTTTGAATAACGTCCATTCCCCACAATGTTACTCTTCATAATTAAAATCATTATTGGATATTTGATATCGAAAGGAATTTAGTTGCATTGAAGTATCTTGACTACACACATTGTTCCACTCTCTCATAAGTGTTTGTAACACTCGTTCAATTCAAATTTTCATCAATTTTCTATAAGAGGTTCTTTATCATCATAATCTCAACATATTCTTCCACAACTCAGATTTCAACTACCATCATTCTACTTGAACCCATGGCACATCTTAATTATCAAAAATAAATTCAATATGAAAACATGTCCAATACTTGCCACATATCTCTAATTTTATATATGTATCTATCGACTAGAAGTGCAACATCAACTAGCCTGATAGCTTATGTGCATGAAGAGTTAATTTTTCCCTCATATAGTTGAATATTGTGATATCATAGAGCTATAATCTAAGGCCTCTTGCACACATCTCATAACAATGTACTTCTTACATGACATATTAAAAAAAAAATATGTCTTTACACTTAATGGTTTTATTAAATTTGTGCAAATCAATGTCAAGGTAAGGACCAAGCTTGGGATACAACAAATTCAATTGTAACATTTGTATGAATGTGATATGAAACACAGTAGTAACAACAATCATGTGTGTGAGATAAGAATCATTGCATCCTAAGGTTAGGAGGAAATAAATTTACATAACTTGTCAACATTGCCTCTTCTATTTTTTTCTACTATGGCCATTCCATACCCTCCATACTAAAAATCTCATTTTAACTCTTAACCATTGAGAAATGTCCCACCAAATTTCAATTCAATCACATATCATTCATTACTAATGGCCATTGGGATCAATTATGACACTTAATATGATCTACCTATTATTGAAATAGAGCTAGCCCCGAGCATGATGATCCTAAAAATAGTAAAAGGTGCCTATGTTCTTGCTAAGTAACATGTTTTCATCTATTGTAAAAAGAAAATGTATCTAAGCTTAAGGAGAGTATAAGTATAGAAATTTTGGGTATATTTATTCTTAATCTCTAAATAAAAGGAAATGGATATCCTTATATATGTGCAATGAGTATAACAAGAATGACATGGGTATCCATGTATCATTTATCCTTGTAATTTCAATGAAGAATTCAGTGTTGGTAATCATTCTATATAAAAACCACTACATATGTGTGCCCTAGTTATATGTACCTTAACATTGTACCCTGTCCTAGAATTGATATTATAAATTCATTGAGAAAATTTTACAAGTCCTAAAAGACATGCATAGTTATGGTTTTAGTCTTTTATATTGCTTTTCATTTTTTTTTGTATACTCATCTAATTACTTCCACAGATGTTTTTATAATTTCCAACATGATTCATGACTTGACATCTGCACCTAGGGTCAATGGATCCTATTTTGTTTATGGGACAATGACTACACCCTTTGGTGTTCTAGTTTCTCATGGATCTTCTTATAATCATGTATTATTTCAAGTTAATTTGGGTTACACTATAAAATATCAATTTTTTTTGGTTCATTTTTCATGTTTTTATACTAGTAAAACCTATTAAACATCTGTATATAGTAATTGATAGGGGAATTCCATGTAAGAAGAGGCATTCCACAGTTGATAATCCCTTTATTAAGTTCATGGGATTTCTTCAACTTGTGTAGTGCTCTTCCCTTGTGATCTTGGAGCATTGGTGCTCCCCCTTTGTCTAGGAGCTTAAGTGCTCCACTTTAGTCTTGGAGAAAAAATGTTCATTTTTTGTCTTGTAACACAGAAGCTGGTGGTGATTTTCCTTGGTCTAAGAGCATTGATTCTCCACTTTAGGCATATTACCTCTAGTGGATGTGTCGCTTTGGAGAGTTTTCATCAAACATTTTGCATACAATGATTGAGATCCACCTATTTAATGGAGATCCACCAATTTTCATCAAACATTTTGCATGCAATGATTGAGATCAACCTATTAAGTGGCTCTAGGGATTTTACACTCACCATGGTTTATATGGGTTATTTCATTACTCTCATTATATTGTAAAAGTTAACATTTCAATATTAGTTATTATACATTTTCAAAATATTATTATTCTATTTAATTTTAATTTCTTGTTTCACTTCTTTTAACTATAAGTTTTTATTTCAAATAATCAAAATTTTAATTTTAATTTAATATTATAAATATTTTATGTTCCCAAGCCAATTTTTTCACTTGGAACACTAACTGATCATTGATTAACTTATGTGAGTGTGTGTTTATTTGCAGGTTTACTTCTTGAGTTCAATCTTAGGGTTTGCAGATTAAGTTAACAAGCATAAGACATAGCAAGTGGAAAAACAAGATACTACAAGCAACACCAGATATGGAACCAACAACATAGATCTAACCGTTATTGATATAATGAGAAAGAACCTGATACAATAAGGATGTAGATCTTGAATAATCAACAAATATATCCAATAGATATAATATGAGATGCTACAAAATTATCCTGATAGAAGATAGAAGCCTCCAAAGGTTGAATATAATATGAATATCAATACAAGAAGAACCAGGGTCAAGTCAAAACCCCCCTGGCTAAAGGCACGTCCTCCTGAATAGATATGGAGACCCAATATTTCGGCCTAGCTACTAGAAGCCTACAAATGATACCAAACCCTGTATAATGATATATCGGGGTGAGTAGAACCCCCTTTTGAAGTCTCAGGCCGAAATGTCGAGAGTTGCTCCTCCAAATGTTGAATCCTCAAGTGAAGTTGTTCCCTCCTGAACACTGTCAAACCCTAATATTTCAGCCCTGATAAAGGAGACCTCCAAATGCTCTGAAATTCTCTAGAAAGATAGATCGAGCCACTGCAAGACTCTAGGTTAAGTCTCAATATGAGATCTGAATTTTAGCCCCTCCAAACTGAATAGATCTGATTCCTAGTAGTGACCTCCTTTTCTCCAAATCGTGCTAATGCTCTAGGAAATCAACTACATGGAATAACTCTCTCCAAAAGCACTAGAGTGACTGATCATGAACCTACAAAGAAAACCCAAGTGCTAGAATTTCCAAAATCCCTCTCAGACTCTTGGATCGAACCTCCTTCCAAACAATGATGCACTCCCTTGCTGGAAACCCTCAAGGGTACGGCCTAATGCTCTCATGGATGAGTGATGGTACCTGTGACTAATATAGAATGGTGTGGGTGGACTATTCCATCCCTGAGACCAAGCTTGGAGCAAGATAAGTGGAATCTTTCACTATCGAGTTGTCCTCTAGGGTTTGTATTCTCAAAACCCTCAAAACTGTGTGCTCAAGAGCTCAAAAGAAAAATTCATAATAATCCAAGATGAGTGAGAGGTGCGCCCTTACCTTTCCTTTATACCTCCATTCTATTTATCTGTTGAGTTAGTTAACCCCTAGGGTTAACTCCTAACTCAACCTCAAGTGATCTAATTCCTCATTGAGTTACTTTTTACCTTTTCAAGTCAACTTCATATTATAATGTTGAGTTTAGCTAATTTCTCCCCATGCTGCATGAGACTATAGTCTAGTGGGGATGACTAGACTATTGAGTCTCTCCAATCCTCTTCGTCAAGAGGTGGGGGACATTACAGTCTCCCTTGCTATAAATTTCTCATCCATAAGAAATTCTAAACCTATCTCTTGTATCACCTGTTCACTCTCCCAAGTAGCATCCTAAATAGGCAAGTCCTTCCATTTGACTAAGTACTCCTTGATGCTCCTCCTCCTTATCTTCTTCTTTTGAACCTTCAATATCTCCTCTGGTATTAGTGTCAATTTCCCCTCTTCATCTAAGGGTGGTAGTATCTCAAGTGGGGTGATGTGTTGGCCAATGGCCCTCTTCAAGCATGACACATAGAAGATGTTGTGTATCTTGTTGCCCTGTGGAAGCTCAAGTTCATAAGCCACGACCCCTACCTTCTTGTTGATCCTACAGGGTCCAAAGAATCAGGGTTGGAGATTCTTTGCTCCACTTATTTTGATTGAAGCCTGCCTGTATGGTTGGAGCCTTAAGTAAACCAAGTCACCAACCTCAAATGTACGCTCTACCCTGTGCTTGTCTACCTGGATTTTTTGTTGATTTTGTGCCCTTTGTAGATGATCATTTAGTTCTTTGAGTATATATTGACTCTGTTGAACCCAATCCTGAACCACAGGAGCTCTTTTGTCACCAAAAATAATCTCTACAAAGGAGAGAGGGTCATAAATTTACAAGGCCTTGAATGGATTCATACCAATAGACATATGATAAGTGGTGTTTTAACAATATTCTCCTAAGTGTAGCCACCTAACCCATGCTTTATGTTGCCCTACTACATAATTTTTGAGGTAGCCTTCCACCCATTTGTTGATTATTTCGGTTTACCCATTAGTCTGAGGATGGTAATTGGTGTTAGGGGTCAAGGCCATACCAACCAACCTGAATAATTCCTACCAAAAAGTGCTCATGAATCGGTTATCTCTGTCACTCACAATGGTCTTGGCTAAACCATGTAGTCTGAAGATCTCTCTGAAGAATACTTCTGCCACCTGTGTTGCACTAAAGTCTTTGGCAATAGAGAAGAAGTGTGCAAAATTTGTTAACCTATGCACCACTACAAAAATACAATCCTTCCCCTATGCTCTTGTCAATCTAGTGATGAAGTCCATAGAGATACTCTCCCATTTGTGTTATGGAATGGGTAGAGGTTGTAGCAATCCTATTGGTTATGTGTGCTCATCCTTGTTTACCTGAAAAGTAGTGCACTCCTTGATGTGGTGCATCACATCCTCCTTCATCCCTTTCCAAGAAAATATTTCCCTTACCTGTCTGTATGTTTTGACAAATCCTTGGTGCCCTGCCACTGGTGAGTCATGACATGTCTATAGTACCTTGGCCTTGAAGGCAGACTCAGGGACCAAGAAAATTCAGCTCTTGTAATAGATGATGTCATCCATGACTATGAAGTTGTCATATTGTATCTCTCCATCCATCAACTGACATGCAAACCGGTTCCTTAAGTATTCTACTAAGAGGTGAGCCTTCCAATCAACTGAGATATCGTCCATAGCATAAAGTGATGGCCTTCTAGATAATGCATCTGCCACTATGATATTCTTCCCTTTGACAAACTCAATGTCTAAATCATAGGCCTATATTTTGATCACCCACTTTTGTTGTCTCTCATTTAAGTCCTTTTGTTCCAAAAAGCACTTAAGACTGTTGTGATCTGTCCTCACCACAAATTTCGCTCCTACCAAATATTGCTTGAACTTGGCCAATGCATGCATGATGGTCAACATTTCTTTGTCATAGATAGTGTAAAGAAGATCAGGAACTCTCAAATTTTAGCTCTCATAGACAAGTGGGTGCCTATTCTACATATTCATTGCCCCAATGCCCACCTCGGAGGCATCACACTCCATTGTGAAGGGTTGGCCGAAATCTGGTAGAGATAAGACTAGGCATGTGCTCATTACCTTTTTCATTTTGTCAAATGCCAACTGTGCCTCTGAACTCCATTTGAAGGCCCCTTTCTTGGTCAAATTGGTCAAGGGTGCACAAAGCTGTGAGCAACCCTTGACGAATATCCTATAATAGTAACACAAGCCAAGGAACCCCTTCAATTATGTGAGGGTCTTAGGTGTGTGCCAATCAAGTATAACTTGGATATTCTATTGGTGTACTTGTACCCCTTTTACTCCAATGATGTGTCCCAAATAGAGGACCTCTATAATTCCAAATTCACATTTGGATTCTTTTGCATACAAGTATTGTTCCTCCATGATGGATAGAATCTATTCCACGTGTTGAATATGTTCCTCCCAAGTCTTTCTATAGATCAACAAGTCATCAAAAAATACTAGGAGGTGCTTTCTCAACTGCTTGTTGAAGACGTGATTCATGCAAGATTGAAATGTGGCTAGCACATTAGTCAATCCAAATGGAATCACCAGGAATTCATAGTGGTCGTAGTGACATATGAAGGCAGTCTTGGGGACGTCATGCTCCCTCATTTTGATCTGATGGTAGCCAGAGTGTAAGTCAATCTTGGTGAAGTAAACATCCCCATGAAGCTCATCCAATAGCTCATCAATCCTCGGAATGGGATACATGTTCTTAATTGTTTTCTTTTTCAATTCCCTGTAATCAATGCACATGCACATGGTTCCATCCTTCTTCTTTACTGGTACCCCTGAAGATGCAAAGGGACTAGAACTTGGTCTAATGTGACCCATGTCTAGCAGTTCCTTGATATCCTTCTCTATCTCATATTTTTACTTTCTTGGGTGTCTATAGGGAGTGGTGATGACTGGTTTCACTCCCTCTTCCAGTTCTATGATATGCTCAAACCCCTTATCTGGTGGTGCTCCTAGTGGAATGGGTCCAAACACCTTGTTATGTTTGTCAATAATTCTATGAATCTTTGGTGCATAGTGAACCTTTCCCTTCTTGTCCACACGTACTAAAATACTACACTCAACAACATATACAATGTCCTCTCTTATGAAAATAGCCTCCATACGCTTTGTTGTAACCACCCTAGCTATGTTTCCTGACATTCCCCTGAGAACTACCTTTTTCCCACTTTCTTCTGTGAAAGACATCTCCATGGTATTGTAGTTGGTGGTGCTTGGTCCCAACGTACTAAGCCACTGAAATCCAAGGATAATGTTTGTATCTAGGAGGTCCATCACATAGAATTCTTGTACTAAGTCATGTCTACCTAGTGTAAGCTTCATCCCTGGAATATACGCATGGTGTTTCCTCCTGTTACCTCCACCTTGAATCCTTCAAATTCAACTGTGGGTATGTGCCTCCTCTGTAGTAATGTTGAGTCAATAAAGTTGTGAGAAGCACCCCCATCAATGAGAACCGAAACCTTATGTCCTTGCATTACTCCTCTCATCCTGAAGGTGTTATATTTGGGTACCCCACTGATGGATGCCAATGTATCCTTCTCTTATGTTTCACTATCGTGACATGTACCATCCTCTTATGCAGTTTCAGTGGTGTCCGCTTCTATGTTTTGTAGGTGGCTGAAATCTTCATCCTCCTCATTATTTGAAGTTACCTCAATGTAATGAGATTTTCCTCTACCCATACACTTGTGGCATGGATCCCAAGGCTCTTTGCATGTGTAACATAGTTGTTTTCTCCTCAATTCTCTTCTAGTGTTCTCATCCATTCTACCTCTTCCTCTATCAAACCCCCTTGGGTCTCTTCCTCCTTGATTCATGGGAGGTATTTGGAAATACAAGATCCTACAAGCAACACCATATATGGAACAAACAACATAGATCTGACCTTTATTGATATAATGAGAAAGAACCTGATACAATAAGGATGTAGATATGGAATAATCAATAGATAAATCCAATAGATATAATATGAGCTACTACAAAATGCTCTCGATAGAAGTTAAAAGCCTCCAAAGGCTTAATACAATATGAATATCAATACAAGAAGAACCAGGGTCAAGTCCAAATCCCCCTGGTTGAAGGCGCGTCCGCCTGAATAGCTGTGGAGACCCAATATTTCGGCCTAGCTGTTGGAAGCCTCCAAATGATACCAAACCCTATAGAATGATAGATCAGGGTGAGTAGAACCCCATCATGAAGTCTCAGGATGAAATGCCAAGAGATTCTCCTCCAAATGTTGAATCCTCAAGTGAAGTTGTGCCCTCCTAAATACTGTCAAACCCTAATATTTCGGCCCTGATGAAGGAGACCTCCAAATGCTATGAAACTCTCTAGAAAGATATATTGGGCCACTGCAAGCCTCTAGGTGAAGTCTCAATATGAGATATGAAGTTTAGCCCCTTCAAACTGAATAGATCTGATTCCTAGTAGTGCCCTCCTTTTCTCCAAATCATGCCAATTCTCTAGGAAATCAATTGGATGGAATAACTCTCTCCAAAATCACTAGAGTGATTGATCATGAACCTGCAAAGAAAACCCAAGTGATAGAATCTCCAAAATCCCTCTCAAACTCTTGGATCGAACCTCCTTCCAAACAATGATGTGCCCCCTTGATGGAAACCCTCAAGGGTACGACATGTTGTTCTCTTGGATGAGTGATGGTACCTGTGATTGTTGTAGAATGGTGTGGGTGGAGTATTGCATCCCAGAGACCAAGCTTGGAACAAGATAAGTGGAATCTTTCACCACCGAGTTGTCCTCTAGGGTTTGTATTCTCAAAACCCTTGAAACTGTGTTCTCGAGAGCCCAAAAGAAAAATGCATAATAATCCAAGATGAGTGAGAGGTGTGCCCTTGCCTTTCCTTTATACCTCCATTTTATTTCTTTGTTGAGTTAGTTAACCCCTAGGGTTAACTCCTAACTCAACCTCAAGTGATCTAATTCCTCATTGAGTTATTGTTTACCTTTTCAAGTCAACATCATATTATAACGTTGAGTTTAGTTGACTTTTCCCCATGTTGCATGAGACTATAGTCTAGTGGGGATGACTAGACTACTGAGTCTCTCCAATCCTCTTCATCAAGAAGTGGGGGACATTACATAAAACTTACTAAACATGTGTATATAGTCATTGATAGGGGAATTCCATGAAAGAAGAGGCATTCTGCAGTTGATAATCCCTTTATTAAGTTCATGGGATTTATTCAACTTGTGTAGTGCTCTTCCCTTGTGATCTTGGAGCATTGGTGCTCCCCCTTTGTCTAGGAGCTTAAGTGTTCCACTTTAGTCTTGGAGCAAAAATGTTCATTTTTTGTCTTGTAACACAGAAGTTGGTAGTGATTTTCCTTGGTCTAAGAGCATTGATTCTCCACTTTAGGCATATTACCTCTAGTGGATGTGTCGCTTTGGAGAGTTTTCATCAAACATTTTGCATGCAATGATTGAGATCCACCTATTAAATGGAGATCCACTAGTTTTCATCAAACATTTTACATGCAATGATTGAGATCCACCTATGAAGTGGCTCTAGGGATTTGACACTCACCATGGTTTTATATGGGTTATTTCATTACTCTTATTATATTGTAAAAGTTAACATTTCAATATTAGTTATTATACATTTTCAAAATATTATTATTCTATTTAATTTTAATTTCTTGTTTCACTTCTTTTAACTAGAACTTTTTATTTCAAATAATCAAAAGTTTAATTTTAATTTAATATTATAAATATATATATTTTTAATTATTATTAATTAAAAAAAAATAATGATTAAAAGATTTAAACAAAAAATTATTCTTTCTCAATTTTTTAATAATAATGTATTTATTATATACAAATAGTAAATATTAAAAGTTATAAAAATTATTAAATATAAAACAAAGTTATAAAATTAATTTAAAATATTATTAAATATAAAACAAAGTTATAAAATTAATTTAAAATATTAAAATATTATTAAATATAAATGTTTTTTTAATAATAAACTAACCAATTTTTAATTTATTTTTATCATTTTGGAATTGGAGCACGATGGCCAGCATCAAAATTAAAAACATCTACCATTATCAAAAAAGTCTTCCCTAAAACCTCAGCAAAAACCTTTTCGCCCATTAATGTAGTTT
>JZKD02S1471866.1:0-10832 GCA_000966675.3 Picea glauca | reverse complement strand
AAAACCTTTGAGTTTTCTATCTCTGGACTCGTTAAACAAACATTGACAGACCCATGATGGGACCGAACCACTCCTTCTTAGGGTTCGTTAAATATACTCTGAGGGACTCATCCGAAGGATGAGCTTATATCAAAAAGCATATGTTATCCTCCTCAAGCTTGCATAAAAATAAAGAGGTACTCACCAAAAATGGTGGGGGGGAATTTGAGAAAGGTATATGTTTCATCTTTGTATTGATTGGCAGTAAGTGTCGCTCTTGAACATGACACCCCCTATTCATCGCATTTGAATACGATTTGGGAAATCCATTTGTCTCTCATTCAATTTGCTACAAGGTCATTCCTTGTGTTGTCTTTGAGTCAATGCTGCCAAATCATTGGTTGTGTCATTCATATGTTCAAGAAAAGTCCATCTGAAACTTATATTGAGTCAACCATCTGCAGTTATCCATTCTCTCCATGTCAGCCTTCCTTGTGTCTAGTCCAATTTGCAAAATGATCTATTTCACCTTAAAATTCTGTTACTCATTTCGTGTCATTGATGGGGGATACATCAAGGCCCTCCCATGATGAGTTTTGTTCTGTCGACTTCAACTCATTATCTGGAATCAAGAATTAGAAATTATTTGGTACCTTGGAACTTGCATGCCTTAATGGCAGGTTTCCTCGCTTTCGATAGTGGGTTTACATCATTGACCCCTAATCGAAATATTCCATCGGATGTTAGACATCAACTCATTTATTCACACTCAATGGATTGTACTATGGTACCTTAGGATTCATTGACATCAATGGTGATTTCCCTCGCACTTGTTAACGGTTTCCTCAATGACCGGTAATCAAGTGGTTTCTACCATGTTCGACTTCAACACATGTAATCACATGGTTAGATTCGTACTTTGGGCGATGAGATTGAAGACCTGGATATCATCTTTATGATCCAGGTTGCAATGGATTATGTATAATTTGTGACACATAGATCCACTGTGTATGTATTGTGGCTATGTCGTCTTGATTTGAAATTTCTCGCATAGATCCACAGTGTATTCAGGTGGCTATGTTATATTTTGATGGCATGGATCCACAGTGTATGATTGGTGGCCATGACCCATGTCTATAATGTCATCCGTCTATGATCTGAGTATGGGAATGCCTACCTCAGAATGGGTATATATGATATTCTACATATGCTTGGGCGTTTGCAGGTTTCCGATTAGATGTGCTCCTGGTTCCCAACACACACATGCAACTTACAAAGTCTATCGGTTGTCACTGGTTCCAACCACATACTTTGGGGGGCATTCTATTACCCATGATTTTGGTCATCATGATGATGTACTAATGATGGTGTACTCAGGCTCTTCATTAGAACTTTCTCCTGAGAGAAGTTACCTTTGTCTCTTTCCAGAAATCACATTTTTGAGGACTGTTCGCAGGCTGCTAGTATATTTGCCTACGAGAATGCATGATTATTGCAGGCTACCTTAAGCCAAGGTGCGAGAAGTTCACACTGTGTTGAACTACTAGGGTGCGAACTCTTTATAAAGAAGGGAAAAAGATGAATTCTCAAAGCTTCTAGAAGGGAATCTTCTAGAAGGATGAGATGGCATTCAAATGGTTATCCTAGTACTGGATTCCCTGATATTTTGGGATCATTCTTATCCAAGTAACCAATTCATTCTCTTCTATATATTGAGTGAATTCTCATGGAAAAGGTTAAGCAAACAAGGTTAAGCAAGATTCATTGGAGAATTGGTGAAAGATTGTGTGAAGGACTGATGCTATAGTAGCTAAGAAACTCCAACAAGTTTATCAAAAGTGGTTGATCTTCTTCATGAAAGTGAGCAAGTGTGTGTGTCGAAGCCAAGGGCCATTAAAAGGAAATTTGCAACATCAAGGCTCAGGTTGTAATCTTTACTTTCCATCAATATGATACAGTAATATGTCCCTTTCCCATAAAGCTAATTCCACTTTATTGTATAACTCCTTGATCATATACATAGATTGACTGTTGAATAGATTGTGCTTTCTTCACTCTGGTTGGTTTGTGTTGTCTTGGTCTTGGATGCACAAGAGCACTGGAGCAAAGAAGGAGAAACAAAGACTATATGAAGCGATTATAAGGTATGTAACTTGTTCTTGCCTCCTAGTTCATTCAATAGTCAAAATCTAGGGAAAGAGTATTATTCTGTCTTGCTTTGTTCTAGATCCAGGTGGATCTAGGGAGATCGGTTTGTGTCCGCACTTATGGATTTATCCAATAACAGGAGCTCATAAATTTTGTAGCTGAGGAGTTTGATGCAGGAGCATCTCTCCACGTCATCCAGCCAACCAGCTAGCCACGTCGAGTGCGTGCATTCAAAGCTGAAGAGAGGCGCAACCTTGTTTAAAATCTGAATTGAATGTAATTTAGTGTTGTAGGTTGGTGAGCCATAGAGCCATGCCTTTGTGCAGGAATTAGGTAGATCGGCCTTTAATGTTTGTATGGTTGAGATCTAGATCCATATGCTGGACTAGACAGCCCATTCAATGTAATTGAATAGGGTAGGTAGGTTGGTGGGAAGCACTCGAAGAGCCCCCTTAGGTAAAAGAGATTTCGTATCTAATTTTGAAAAAAAGAAGAAGAAGTTGAGATAGTAGAGAATCTGTGAGTAGAGAGAAGAAGAGAGAAGTCTGAGACCTTGTTACAGGCCATGCTCAGGAACACATTGTAAATACAGGCATTTGCCATTTTAATACAAAGAGCAGTTTTTCCTGCATTATTCTGTGTTATGTGGATGCCTGTGTGTGTTCTTTATGTATGTTGTAGATGTTTGATGTAGTTGTGCATTTGCAGGAGTGTGTTTGATTTTAGGTGAAGTTCTTTGAGGCTTCACACCAGGAGGGTGTGACAGAATGCTACGGGTTCTAATAGCCATGCATAGAGGATGCATTTCTGAACACTGTGGGTTCAGACAAGGACGTGCTGCAGCACAAGAGCTGGAATCAACAACTCGGTGAAGATCTCAAGGTTAGGGAACACCTTGGAGGCAAGGCTATGTAGTAGAGACATAGTTGCAGACAAAATCTCTGAGGAGTTCTGTAAATCTCTGCCAGGTGGGCATTGAGCCAGTGCAAGGAGTGCACAGGGGAAGGAATCTACTATGAGTTCTTGAGAAGTAACAGAATCACTAAGGATTCTGATAGCTTTTCCAGGTGGGAATTGAGCAGGTACAAAGGGTGCACAGAAGAGGACAGAACCACTGGAATTTCTGAGAAGATACTCTGCGAGGTGGGCATCGAGTAAGTGTGAAGATAGGCACAAACAGAAGAGAAGAGAACTCTTTGAGTTCTGGAAGTTAGAGGAAGAATCCACTGAGGGATCTTCACAGTTGTACAGAACACCCTAAAGGCTCAACAAGAAGTTGCTTGAGGTAGAAGGATAGCCAGGAGGGAATCCAATATATTCTCCATATGTGGGGGAAGAAGGATAAAATCTCGTAGGGGTCTGAGCATTTGAGCAACTCAAGAGAGACAACACTGTGGGTGCGTGAAGACTCTGCAGAGGCATAGAAGTCAAAATAATCCCTTGGGGATTCGAGAGTAAAATCTCAGGAGGAACAATGTCGAGGAGAACGCGTGTAGCGAATCTTAATATAAAGGAGTTCGCAGAAGAGAAAAGGAGGACAAAGGTTAAGGCCTTTGAGAACTGGAAATTCTTCCAAGTCTAGGAGGAAGTAAGTGCGCAGAAGCTTAGGAGGATCAACGACAGTCGTCGGATCGTCTGGAGAAGGAGATCTGGACCATTGGTTTACATGTCCAAGAAGGCGTCAGGAGAAGCGCACAGAGGGGGATATCGACAACCATTGGATCTCATACAGAAATCCCATCATCCGTTGGATCAGGAGAAGATGCTCGGAGTTTATTCTCTGGAGTGTGTGCAGGAGAAGGAGATTGTGGACCGTTGGATGTTCACACAGAATCCCATCAGCCATTGGATCGAGAGAAGATGATCAGAGTTTAGCCTCTGGAGGATCACACAAGAAGGATGGATCTGAATCATCAGATCTTGAACAGATACCTGTCAGCCATCGAATTAGATAGGAGCTACACGAGATGTACCATCAGGACTTCAGCCATCATGAAATCGGGAGTCATGAGGACAAGAAATTCCAGACACTTCAAGTCTCGAAATGCTGGGAAGATCTGGACCATCTATTAGTGGAGACACATGGTGGAGATCGAGGCATTGAAAGTTGGATATTGGCATTCCTGTGGACAAGAGATCAGGGAAGTCCATAGTGAAAACCCCGACATAATCTGAGCCGTCCATTTGGAGAGACAGGTGTCAGAAATCTGAAGAGAGTTGGGATATTCAGCATTAGGAAATCAAAGTTCCTAAGGTCGTGAAAATTTGGGACATCACAAGTCTCAAAATCTCAGAGAAATCGGGACCATCCATTAGAGGAGGACACATGGCAGCAATCGACGCCATTCGGGAAAGTCCCGACAGGAAGTGGTTGATTGGAATTTGGGTCATCAGGATATCAGGAATCTTGGTGAAATGGTATTTATGCATTTTGGAATCGTGAAGTCTGGAACCTCAATAAGTGGGGGGCAACTGTCAGCATATCA
Source organism: Picea glauca (assembly GCA_000966675.3). Classification (NCBI taxonomy): domain Eukaryota; kingdom Viridiplantae; phylum Streptophyta; class Pinopsida; order Pinales; family Pinaceae; genus Picea; species Picea glauca. The sequence goes on along the minus strand of JZKD02S1471866.1, from coordinate 6,219 downwards.
GAGAAGGAAGAAAGCTTCATTGTGTGGGGCCAGCTGTCAGCCTATTGGGATTTGGAGAATTAGGAATCCCATTAGCAATTGCATTTAGGCATTGAAAATCTCGAAACCCCGATAGGAATATAAGACTGAGGTCATGGGGGATAACGGTCATATGGGCCAGGAGCCTAGCCAGGAGGGCTAGCGCGTAAATAGTGCATCGAGATTCGAGGGATCGCGAGTCCTGAGGACATATGCATTTTGGCATTGGAAAGTCCAAAACCCCGATCAGGAGTATATGGCTATGGTCATATAGGGGTAGGTCATGTGGACCAGGAATCTATCCTGGAGGGCTAATGGGAATTGGGCACATCAGGAATTTGAAACCCAAAACCCCGATAGGAGAATATAAGGCTGTGGTCTTATAAGTTGAAGTCATAGGGACTAGAGGGCATAGCCAGGAGGGGCTAAGGCCAAAAGGTGCTCATCAGAGATCGAGGAATCGAGAGAACAGGAACTCTCGACATCAGAAAAGAGGAAAGCCCAAAACCTAAAGTTGAGTCGGGAAAGAGCACGGTCATGTGAAGAAAAATGTGCGGGTGAGGAAAGGACCTGTGGATCGGGTTTTCATAGGGATTCCATTTGGAGTCCAAAGAGATAATTCGGCTCGAAGAGGGGATTAGAATGATCCTAAGAGCAGGTGATAAGAGGTGAAAGAGTGCGGTCCCTTACTCGATTCAATGATAGATATCTCCTTCGCTACTCCAGGCTTTAGTGATTTGAATTCTCAACCTTCACACTCTCCCAGAACACTTTTATCCAAAGTCCACAAATTCCTTCCATGTGTCCTCCTCAAATTAATGGTCCTCATTCACTTTGGCTCTTCGTGACTTCAGATCTTTATCCCGTTGTCCCTTCGTGACTTCATTCCATCGACACTTTGGCTCTTCGTGAATTTGTCTCTTTGTCCCTTTGGCACTACGTCCCTTCCCGACTTTGGTCCTTCAGCACTTCGTCTCTTTGCGACTTCGGCCCTTTGGAAAATTGTCCCTTCACAACTTCGGCCCTTTGGAAAATTGGCCCTTCACAACTTTAGCCTTTGAGACTTTGGAGCTTTTGTCATTTGTTGGTGGTGAAAATCCAAAAGTAAATCTCCCAGAGTGATGTAACATTACACATGTCACATGTTGACCAGGAACAGGCCAAGTGGTTGTCACATGTCACTCGCTAACGTGGTCTGCCACATGTCTTTTCTGACATGGGCTATCACATTTCCTTGCTGACATGGTCTGCCACATGTCCTTGCTAACGAGGTCTACCACATGTCCTTGAATCAGACAGTTGAGGCTTACTTTGAGTCTTTACCTAGATTCCACAGATTTACACCATGTCTCTCCTGGATCAGGCGACCCAGATCCACTTTGGATGATTCGATGCTTGATATTTACTCTGGACGATCTCATGACTAAGGTCTATTTCAGATGATTGAATGATCGAGATTTACTTTATCTCTCCTACTCTTCATGCTTCAGGAATTTAAAATCTCAAATGTAAACTTCTCGAATTTATTTCTCTGAAGCTCATGATTCATTACTACATATCCCTCTGGATCTGACGATTTAAATTTACTCTGGCTCTCCGGGCTTCAGGGATTTCAAATCTCAAACTGAAAAATATTGAAGTGAGATTTTTCTAAAGCATAACCTCTATTATCACCTAAACATGTATTGTGGTGTTCTTCTAAGGAGCACCCCCCCCTTTGGAAAAAATAATGGCAGGAAATGGGTAAAAAAACCACTTTCCCTAAGTATTTGTGATCAGGTGCATTATTTTAATGAGTTCTTATATCTAGGAGGTTGAGATCTTCCCGCCCAGATCTATGAACAAGGTTCCATTCTAGACCCCCCCCCGGCGTTCTACCTTTAACGGGAGGAGGGGGTTCTAGAATTCACGCTAAGCAGGGAGAAAATCTAGGCAGCCATAGTCTGTGTGCCCAGATCCACGACTAAGGATAAATTCCAGACCCCCCCCCCGTCCTTTCTGCCTTTAACAGGAGGGGGGGGTCCAGAATGAGATGGTTTTGATTTCGGGCCCCTTGCTATCATGGAGCCCTCTTGTGACGTTAGACCCCCCTTCGGTAAACTACTTACCACCTCCACTTACTGCCTTCATCTCCCGATGACACCTTTTTCCCATTTACTTCCTCCCACCTGTATTCCACTCCCCACCTCCTGTCGCTCCCTTTCCTACCTCCAGTTCTCACCTCCTTCCATCTGTCTCCCTTTTCACCTCCATCTACATTCCCCGCTCCATCTTGCTATCGTGCCTACTCCTTTTCCTCCACGTCCCTCTCTTCCACCACATCATCTCCATCCCATCACATCTTAGCCCCCCACAGTTTCTTCCCAGCCTCCGTGTCCCCTCTTCTTGGCCATCACACTACCCAGTAGCCTTCCTGTCGTGCCCATTTCCTCAGCCTCGTCAGCTCCATCCACGTCCACCATCTGGGTCCCCCCCCCGCAACAGTCCAATGAAGTATCAACAACCAAAGGGAGATCGCCATGTCCTACAAGTGAAAAGTTGATCAAGCCTTTCCTGATCCCGAGAATCAGTTAATGCAAATACAAAAGGTGGTTGAGATATTGTCTCCTCCCTTAAATGGAAAGTCAGAAAAGGACGGATCATGGGGGAAGACTTTCATCTAGTCTGACAAATATTGTGTCTAACAAGCGACTACATGGGCAGTCTGCCCAACGTCTGCATGCATAGTCTGATCGAAGTGACCTGAACGCAATTCCATGGAAGCCCGAGCACATTCCTACTTTTTATGAAATTTTGAGTATATGTAAGTAGTTTTTCTATTTTGTAAAGGGATCGATGGTAGAGATAAGCTCCCGACTGTAAAGTTTTGATGAAGAACTAGTTTTCCTAGTTATGTATTTATATCTGAGACTTCTTGTTTAATGAAAGTCAGCTTCTTTTCGCGTCTTTGTAAATTGTTGTGTTAAAAAACTTGGAATTGGAGTATCCAGTCGAGGATCATGATGACGCTATGATGTTCTAATTGTAGTGGTATCATGATCAGTTTTACCTAGTTTCCTGTGTCTTTTTCTCCCTCTTACCCTAAGTAGCTCATTGGAAGGTTCAAGTGAGCTATTACAGTAGCCACCCTGATGTAGGTTTGATCACTGTCTCGCTATAACTGTGTCATCCTGGCACATTTTAGTGTCTTGTTATTTCTTCTACAAGCTACTGGAAGGTCTGATGCCCATAGAAATCTTTCCCATATCTCTCACCAAGTCTTCCTCCTCCTCATATTAAGTTCAATTTATTGACTAAATTTAGATTAAGACCTCACCTGTTGATACATAGCCTAGTCCAGGGTTATGAGTTAAAGTGATATAGTTCTCAATTTACTTCCATTTGATCACCCTTTATACAAACAAATACGTGACATAAAACTAATGGGCATCGGGCTCTGCTCCTATTGCAATCCAGGAGTGACTTCTAACACTAACAACCTCCTCACATATTTAGACCTGAAACGAATGATGTTCATTTGATCAAGATCTTAGATCAATGGCTTGATCTATCTACGATGCAACTTTGCCTTGGATTAAATCCAATGGCTCTCCATATTTTCTTATCCTCTCCTTCCATTTATTTCTATCTGACAACTGACAAAAATTTGGGTGATCAAGATCTCAGATCTTAGCCCTTTCTTATCCTGTCCTTCCACTTAAATCAATCTGACTGTCGTGAACACTCTCGAAGCATATCCATGATCAAGGATTTGATCCTGATTGTGTTTCTATACTGCGCTTTCCCTTCTAAGATTTGATCTCTGCATATTGTTCTCTTCTCCTCCTGAGCTTATGCTTTTCTTGTTTTCCATCATCGTTGTTGTTCTTTCCATCAATGACAAGAACATGCTTCCTATAAAACATGCCAACAACATACCTATGAAGCATGTTAAAACTGATTTAGATAATCAAAGAGTCAGTATAGTCTCGAGACTCTCACTTTTCTCCTTCAGATGCTCTATAATTCAACTTACGCATAGAATGAATTTGTTCAAAACATTTCTAGATATTTCAATAGGGTTGAACTTACCTTGTTGCATCAGCCACTAAATTCATCCTATGAGTGTATTTCATCAAATCTTTCACCATATCTTCAAATATTTTTCAACTTAAATTCATCGTGGGTTGACGAGGTAGGCACGGGTGGTAATGTGGTCTATCTTCGATTTCAAAATGTTGTTTTATAATCGATGCACGAGGTAGCAACTAATGAAGGATCGGGCATTAATTTGTCTATTAAATGCATGAATCCTATCATATCTTATGTCGCAAACATCCCATCGTTTCGATAGTCTAATTGGGCCTTGGTGGCAGGTTTGGTTCCTTCTGTTGAGTTAAAGGGATTTAGGACCCCTCAACACCTTCCTATAAATATGATGGATTCCATAGTGGCTACTAGGTATGCCCCTCTTATTTTACCTCAGCCTATGAATTCTCTCCCAGTTGGAGACTACCTTAAGTACATGCCTATGTTCATAGGGTAAGAAGACATAACTCTAGAAGAACACCTTGCAACCTTTTATATTTATGTAGATAATATTAACATTGAGAATGAGTATGTATGTGTTAGCACTGAGAGTCACCCTCAGATCGCAAGAGGATAATCCCAATACCCATCAAAATGTTCGGTGGATGTTGTTTTTATGAGTGGAGGTCAAATGGAATAAACTTGGTACAAGAATGATTTTAACACAGAAACTGGACAAGCAATGCACAAGGAAGTGAGGTCCTCATTAACTTCAGTCAGTGATTTGATTTTAAGTGTGAGCAGAAGGAAGACTTGGTGAGAGAGGTGAAAAAGACTATTATGATCATCCATCTTTCAAGCAACTTGGTGAAGAAAAACTTAGGCTCAAGAGAACTCTTGTGCTCAAGTTTCAAACACTGAAATGTGTCATAGCAGCATAATAATCAAACCTACATTACCATGCAACTAAAAATACTTGACTGGATCCTCCATGGCTGATTCTTTCAGCATAAGGGGAAATAAGATAACAAAGAATCTAACTAAAACTGTTCACAACAATACTATAATCAAACATAAATTACAATAGAACCACAACCCTCGATTGGATCCTCCATGGCTAAGCATTTCAACATATTTTAAACAAAGAAATGAAATAAGATGACTTCTATTAGTGAAAAAGTCTCAAATTTGATACATAACCAGAGAACAATTATGGCATCAAAATACATAGTAGGGAGCTCGACTCAACCAATTGAAAACCTTAACAAAATCTTGAGCCGATCTATCTATACTCAGATCAGTCCATGACTACCAGTAGTGTGATCTAGCCATACCATTCAAGGCTTTATGCCTGCGTCTTCTTTTGTCAGATTGTGCATGCATCCTCCTATCATATGTGAGCTCAGATCAACATGGTCACATAGGAAAAATCGTCCATAGGGGTACCTCGCGATGACAGTTCTGTCTCCACGGCCAGACCTTCCATGTCTTCTATTTATGGAGTGAGTCAAGGTTTCAACCACCACTCCTTTTTAATTAACTACTTTTTCTTTGGACCACAACGAGGCTTAATTCCTAGGGGGCGACCATGCATTTCTCTTGTATTGGATGTCTTATAAGCATGCGATTGCGAGGCCATCGAAAGTGGTTTGAAATAACACCACTTTTGAGCTCACAATTCACCACTTTCCGCCATGTAGGCCTTTCTCTATACCACAGTTTCGATTGCGGGACCACTCAATAATTTTATTGATCGATCAATTTGCATCCCCACAATGAAGCGTGGTCATCGATCTAGCGCAAATCCATGATATGGGAAACCCAACTACTTTTAGTGCCACCGCTAAAGTTTATCTGCCCACCAACTCTAGAATCCATTAAAGACCATGCATGGATATGGAGCTAATCTTGGCACTTGAATAAGAACATGTCCTGGAGGATGATCTCTCATAGTTGATGGGGTGACTTGATGTCACTATGCTGACATGTCGTAGACAAAGGGGTGACACGTGTCACTCAAAAATGAGTTTGAAAATATGTATAAAACTTATTGAAATGAGTGTCATGTGTCAGCGCTAAATGGATACCAAGTGTCTATAACATATGGGTGCCAAGTGTCATGCCTAATGAGAGCACCACATATCTGAATTGATGGTTGCCACCTACTTTGGCACTTCAGATCTCAGGGGTAGT
>JZKD02S1471844.1:0-10832 GCA_000966675.3 Picea glauca | reverse complement strand
CTGTAATCCCCCCTTGTCCTACCTTGGGTGAGACTTTGTTTGCTTCACAGGTGTTGCCGAAAGGGCCAATAGTTAGGGTTTTTTTGGTGTATTGTTGAAGCATTGAACCCTGGGTCTGCCCCTGTGCCAACAAATGGTTTCATTTTCAGAACCTGAAACTATGATTACTGGGAATTGAAGTAAGGAAAAGAGAATCTCTGTGCGTAGATCTTATATTTGTAGTGCGCAGTACTCTACTTGACTTGCGAAGCTTTGTGCCAAGAGAGTAAGTTGTTCTGAAGATAAGAGGTAAGATCTTAAAAGAGGTAAAGCTTTGTGCTTTGATAGGGTAAGATAAGTGGAAATTTTTATTTTGAAAGCATGAATTTAGGTATGTTTAATATATTCTGTCCTAGTATGAAAGTTAGGGCGCAGTTGGAAGAAAGATTTGATCTAAGTAAATCCAATATAAATGAAGAAAGATATGTTATTACTATGCCTAGAAATAATTTTTGGACTAATAAGTGGATGCAGGAACCTAGAAAGAATTTTTGTAGATTGCAGGTACAACACTGTGATCCTAGTGCGCAGTACAAGAGAAGTTGGGGAAAATACAAAAGGAAGAGAGGATTGAAACTATGTTATAATTGTAGAAGATTGTGACATCTTGCTAAGGAATGCCCTGGTACAGGCCCTATTTGTCTTTGTTGTAAAATTATTGGTCATGAAGTTGAGGATTGTCCAAAGATGATTTCTAAAGTTGAAAGGATGAACACGAGGCAAGAAAACTATGAAGTAAGTTAAGAGAATAAGAGAATGTTAAAGAATCATCAAGAGAAAGAAACAGAGAAAGCTCAGACTATGTTATTACAGTTGAAAGAAACGATGAATGATCACAAAGATGCCAATTTACTAGAGATTTTAAAGGTAAAACAACACAAAAATGCAAGAATAGGAGACTTTGACATAGACTATATCTTGGATGAGGAAACACAAGTAAATATTATGACAGAAGACACTTGGGAAATTTTGGGAAAGCCTACTGTGGTACCTTCATTGGGAAGGATAAGCTTGGTTAAAGGAAAGATGATAACCCTATGTGGAAGAGTTATTAATGTACATGTTATCATCCATGGAACATCGACTGAAGAAGAATTTGAAGTCATTAATTTTATTGAGAACAACGCCCCTTTCCCACTTTTATTAGGAAAAACTTGGATTGAGAAAGATTTGATCAGAAGAAAAGAAGAGGAAGTAGCTATAGAAAAGAAAAAGCAAGAACTAAGGGATTTTATAGCTAGAAAAATAGATCTATTGATAGAAGAATGAGAAGTTAAGTCGAAGCAACAGAATGTAAGAGAATTAGCTATCAAAGTTGAAATAACGCAAGTAGGTTTGAAGGACCTATCCATGCAAGAAAGAAGTATATCCACCCAAGAAGTAGTAAGAGAAAGGATATTAAATCCTTTGAGAGCACATCAACAGTGCGAAGTCACTATGCCAGGAGAGGATAAGAATAAGAATGGAAAGAGAATTCCAGAAATAGTTAGAGAAACTTAGATCATAGGAAAGAAGGCAAGGAAGCTCAGTAAGAAGAAATCCAAGCAAGAAAAGCTACAAGAAGTGATAGAGAACAAATGGATGACTTCACCGGAGGCAGGTTTGTAGGATTTGAACCTCGTTAGAACAACAGAACCAAGCAGAATGGGACTTCACCCTAGCGAAGATATATGACCATTGGAGGCACCCCGACCGTTAGAACGACGCTCCAAAATGGCTAGGAAACACATTTATGGGTGAATGGACCGCGTTTGGGCCATTGAGACCGTGACATAATGGATAGATTCACATTAATGGAAGCATGCCTACCCGTTGGAAGAATCCGTTACGACTCTCGCTTATTTAACCCGTTGGACGCTGCACCGAGACCACTTTTTCCACCCATGGTTACCTGAGACAATTGATTGCGTATTGAGTTATGCTATCTGAAGCTAGACATCACCATTTGTTCGTTACCCCACCTATCCATTCGCCTACCCTGACCCGTCTGATTAAAATTTTGAATGTCAGGAGAACCTAGCGAGTTAGAGAAATCCATTGAGTAAGTCGTAAGGAAGCCAATGGTTGAGAAACCGTTGTTTGAAAGAGTACATACATCGTGGACTAGGGGACTGCAAGCTTCCCCTTCGATTGGATGCTGTTTAGGCTGTGCTAACCCCGTGACTAAACAATGAAGTAAGCATCACGACAATCTGGCTAATGTGAAGCAGATCCTATCGATCTTACCAGATTATATCTCACCCTTGGCTGGCGCGGTTAACCACAACAACATCCCATGAGACTTCGAGTACACTTTGATCACCGTGTACATTCCGAAGGGAATATGTGTAGTTGAAAGCCATTTGGGACATATCCCACTGATGAAGAACAATGACTTCAACCTTGGAGATAGAAAGAACTATGCCATGTTCGCACCCCACAGATATTTGATGAAGACCACTGGGAAGAAGCCTTGCATCGTCTCCCAGCCTTGGATTAAGGAGCTGGCATAGTCCACGATACTGAACATGATGAAGATTCCCCATTTTGGCTGACACCAAGAGGTTAATGCTTGCGTTAAAATCCTCTTGTCGTGCTACCATAGTGGATACCTGTGGCTTGACAGGTGGATTACTGTGTATCCGACACTGATCCACTTGATTATAGGATTGAGCATGCAAGGACCAGACCCTCAACAGTTTTACCCAAGGAAGACCTCAGATCGCTCCCTAGAACAATGCATTAAGGAGGCATATGGCGAAGTCAAAAAGAGAAAGTGAGGCTATAAGGTAGAATCTATATGGGATGGCGCAGTGCGCCTCTCTTTCCAACTCATAGCTAACAAGATCGTAAGAAAGAACCACCCCACACAAGTCACCGGGTTTGTCGTGGACCTTGTAGGAAAATGTGTGGAGGGGATGCAAATGAATTGGGCGAGTTACCTCGTCAATGAGCTCGAGAAATACTGCCATGAATCTCAGGATTAGGGATATGAGTTCCACTTTATCTTGTTGCTTGTGTTGATCACATTTTTCGCTTGGAAAATACCAAAAGGAGCCACCTTCTCGGAGATAGAACCATCAAAACCATTTGGCGCTAGGTTCTCAACCTTGTGGTACACCAATGATATGTCGAAGCAATGGAAGTCGAATGCTGTGTTCCACAACTATTATCAACAACTGAATATTTCCATTGAGTCGTTCCCATGCATGACACCGCAAACCTTGCACTAGTACAGACCGCTAGCTAAGTTCCACGTAGATCCACATTTTATATATATCACTGCGTGTAGGGATGAGAGCAAGGAAGAATTACAGTCCTATTATAAGATGACCGATGAAGACATGGAACAGATCACGAAGGAATGGATAGAAGAATTTCAAACCCCTATCGCTGATGCTGAACTCTCCGATGTTGACATTATAAGAAGTCCCTTGGTCACCCAGGTCGAGCATGCAGGATAGTCTAGTGTGAAGAGGAAGAAGAAAAGGAGGAAGTTCAAAATATAGAGACTGATGAGGAGGACAATGCCTCAGAAGGAAATGGATCTAGCTCACTAGGAGGAGGAGACGAATTTAATGGATAAGGATTAGGGGATGAAGGAGAAAAATAAGGAGAAGGTGAAGCTACACCGTCGAAGGATTTCCCTACCGAGACAGAAACACTGAAGAAGAGGAAGGTTTCTCCACAAAAACCTTCAGTAAGAAAGAAGACCCATGCTAGCAAGCCCCAACTAGAGGCCATGCTCACAGAGGATGATATCAGTCTAGTCCATAGAGCGATGGAGGATGCGTCCGAAGATCTCTTGTAGAGATATAGAGAAAAGAAGGAAGAGGTGTATGAAAAGGTCAAGAAGGAGTTGAAGGAGATACAACAAGCTATTCAATTGATCCACACAGTACCTACTACACCTTCCTTATTGGAGACTATAGAATTAGGGGATGATCCCACCCAATTGAGAAGATTAGAAGATGCAACAGAGGCTCGACTTTAGAAAGTTTAAGAAGAAAATGAAAAGGCTATAGAATCCCTAAAGCAAGAGAAAGAGGAAGTCTTAGAGCAACTACGAGTTGCATGGTACTATGTAACCACTTATGTGAATGAGAAAGATGAGTTTTGGGCGATGCACAAGGAGTACAAAGCGAAGATACATAGAGAAAAGGACTAGCTTCTTGTAGAGTAGACTACGGTCAAAGACGCAATGAGTAAATCACTTCGCTCTGTTCTAGGATTGGCACAGGAGGAACATGAGTCAGTCGAAATTCAAGTGGTGAAGCTCATTGAGGCCATCCAGTAGCTTGAAGCAAGGATAATGGAGTTAGAGATTCAAATAGTACCTAACACTCTGCAGGAAATGAACGACTAGAGAGAGGAAGCCACCAAGAATGCAATTTAAAGAATTAAGGCCCTGGCCTTAGAGTGCAAGTAGCTAAGCGACAAAAGCACATAGACTTATCAACACCTCACAGAGATCCAAAGCTAAGGAAGATGGAAGCGCAACTACAAGAGGCACAACAACATGCATTCACCATGCAAGCGTAGATGAAGTTACTCATTGCAGTAGAGAGAATGAAAAGATCACAAGAAAAATGTGCAGTCCAAAAACATATTACTACCATCTAGGGTAGAGTAATGGAAGTCACACAAAAACTGCAACCAATGCAGAATGAAGCCTGCAAAGTGTTTGAAGAAATTGAAGGACAAGGCTCGCAACTGGACCAAGTGGTTGTGACACTAGAAGAACACCTGAAAGGGCTTGTTACAACACAAATAATCCAGGAGATCACTGAGCAGGAGGCTCAGGTGAAGAAGCAAGTTGAGGCAGCTTGAGTGAATCTTGAGGCCTTCAAAGTGACATTTCCCAGACCTGAGTGACTCAGAATGAGTCATAGGTGAGTGTTGGGGGCTTGGTTTCCCTCGACCAGGTTTTGAGGAAACCTTGGTCATGTTAGGACCACTTTTGGACTTCGACAGACTGGTCGAAGACGGAGCACCAGGGTGGAGCTGATATCGTGGATCCCACTTTTTTGTGGGCTTTGTGGACCTGACAAGGGTTTCCTAGGGTTTTTTTAAAGGGTTATGGGATGTCAGCCCATGGGTTCTCCCATGTTTAGGCCTTATTGTAAAAGTATAAATAAGAATAAGATTGTAAGGATTAGTAGTAGAAGAGAAGTCTAAGTGGCTTGAAAGGCTAAGTGCAAGTAGTTTTGGGTTGCTTAGTGCAACACAAAGTGTATAAGGCTTCGTGCTTGATAAAGAAGTGGGCTTTGTGTAGTGACCTAGTTTTGGGAAGGAGGATTTGGCACTCAGTGCACAAATATCCTGTCCTCTGCGAAGCTTGGCTCTGTGGCTTAGTGCACAGGAGCGAATGAATGTAAGATATTCATAAGAATAATAAAGAATACGAAGCAATTGGTGGACGTAGGCCCACCCTGGGGTGAACCATGTATATCTTGAGGAGATGTTATTTTTGGAGGAAAAACCTAGAATTTGAAAGAGACATCTAGGAGGAAAAGCAACATGAAGGAGGAAAGCATGCAAGGCACACATGCGAGAAAACTTTACCATGTTAGGGTTAGTGTTTTTGTAAGATAATGTAACAAATTTTGAGCTGAGAATTATGATATATATGTACCTAGGAGGTCTAGGTCAGGTGTGGGAAGTGATCTAATAAGTTGTTAGGAATAAGTAGTTCAAAAAGGAGTAGTTATTGTAATGGTTTTGAGATATGATACTATTTTGTAATCTATTTAGATATAGGAGAGTGAGGGAGTGAGACCTTGAGGGTTAGATCATAGGATGAGGAGCCTGGTGCGATCTAGTCAGCCTCATAGAGGTTGTGGAGTCTGTTCTTTGTATGCCTGTTCAAAGACGTAGTGCACGCGCGCCAATTATTTACATAACCATAATAAAAGAGACTAAGAGCCAGATCTTTGTGGACATATCCCAAGAGGGGGTGAACCACGGTAACATCTATGTTATGTTATGTATTGATTACATATTTCCCTTCTTCTAGTAATTAAACTATGAATGAATAATTTTATGTGCCAAATCTGTTAGAATATATGTATCAACTCAATAGGTGAATGCATATCAAGGACAATCGATATAAGAGACAGATCAAGGCCTAAGAAGATAAAATAATATCCCCAATCCTCACTCTTACCCAGACTACAAGAATATGAGCATTATAGTCACCCATAGAACTATCTCGGGTGAGACTGTGCAGTACACTCTTTGTGCTATGTTTCCTTCTGGGTTACCAGGGGGGCCGATAATGTTAGAAGGTTTTGTTGGAATGTTGTTCAGATCTGAACCTAGGTCAACCCAAGGAGTAGTAAGAGAGAGTAATAACCAACACCACCAGGTTCCCATCGAACCAACTGATGTATGCAAGACAACTTTCAAATCTAAAGAAGGTCTCTTCGAATGACTGGTCATTCCCTTTGGCCTAACAAATGCACCAATAACTTTCATGAGGTTGATGGATGATGTATTGAGACCCTTCACTAACTCTTTTGTGGTGGTATATTTAGATGACATCCTCATCTTCAACAAAACTTGGGAGGAGCACATGCAATATATTCAACATGTTTTGAGCACTCTGCGGCAACATAAGTTATATGCCAACTTGGAAAAATGCTCCTTTGGCCTGAATAGGGTCCAATACTTGGGATACATTGTTGATGAACATGGGGTACATGCAGATCCATCTAAGATCCAAGTCACTCATGACTGATAAGCCCTAACCACACTAACCAAGCTTCAAAGATTCTTGGGACTTGCCAACTTCTACCAACGGTTCATGTTGGGATTCTCCCATATTTCATGGGCCCTTAGCCAAGTGACCAAGGGTGGTGGCAAGGAAAAGTTCGCATGGGGGAAGGAACAACAACAAGAATTTGATGATCTGAAGCATCACTTGTGCTCAAATCTAGTACTCTCCTTACCCTATCTGCAACAACCATTAAAGATTGAGATTTATGCATCTGACTATGCTGTAGGCATTATTCTCACTCAACATGGTCATCCAGTAGCATACCATAGTGAGAAACTCTCAGATACTGTCCAGAAATACCCCACCTATGACAAGGAAATGTATTCCATTGTATAAGCCTACCGTCAATGGAAACATTACTTTCTTGGAAAGGAAACAATCATCCACACTGATCACAAGCCTCTGCAGTTCATACAGACATAGGGGAAATTGTAGAATGACCTCCATCACAAGTGGTCCACATACCTACAATAGTTCCATATCAACATCAAGTATAATACAAGGAGAAAAAATCATGTCATTGATTGCCTCAGTCGACCTCCCGTGGCTGCACTCAACACTGTGCTCCATTCTTATGGGCATGAGGCATCCAAGTGGCCCCAAATTTATTAGCAAGATCCTGACTTCATCACCACTTATCAGCTCTTGGATACATGCATGAATGTCACCAATTTTCACATTCAGAACGGACTGTTATGCCATTTGGGCCACCTCTGTGTTCCTGCAAACGAGTGTGAAAAATTGATTTGGGAGGCTCACTATAGTTGGATGGAAGGACATTTTGGCATGGAGAAAACTGTGGCCATTCTACAAAAACCTTTTTATTGGCCAAAACTTCGACAGGACATCAACAAGTATATTAGATTTTGCATTGCATGTGCCATTACCAAGCCAACCATCAAGAAGCAAGGATTATACACCCCTCTTCCAACTTCCGAGAGGCCTTGGGAATCCATCTCAATGGATTACGTTTATGGCCTTCCATCCACCAAGCAAGGCAATGATTACATATTTATGGTGGTTTATTGATTTTCAAATATGGCCATTATCACATCCTACAAGAATAACATCACAACGACAGATACTGCCAAGCTATTCTTCGAACGAGTGTGGGTCTATTTTGGGATACCACAAACCATCATATCTGATTGGGACAATAGGTTCCTTAGTACAATTTGGTCGAGTCTCTAGTCATTGTTGGACACCAAGCTCACTGAATCCACTACCTTCCACCCTTAAACCGATGGCTAGACAAAGGTATTCAATCAGATGATTGTGCACATTCTGTGCATGTATAACTCTAAGCATCCACATACATGGGATGAGAGTCTTTCCTATGTTCAACACAACTACACCAGGTCTATCCATAGCTCCACTGACCATAGCCCATTTCAGGTGGGGCTGGGATTCCAACTGTTGCGTCCCATTGATGTTGCACTACCTCTTGCAACCACACAAACAAAATCTTCCCATGTTTAGTATGAGGTCAACAAAACCATTTGATTCATTGAGCAGATTCAACACATTCGCCAACATGTCCATGAGATTTTTCAAAAATCCAATGCTAAGTAAAAGAAACACCATGATCAACACTGGGTACCACACAAGTTTCAGGTGGGAGACAAGGTCTCCTTACATTTGCAGAAATAACACCTTACAGGGCCCCATTGGAAGCTATGTCCACTTCACTATGGGCCTTACACTATCAAAAAGGTTGTGGGAGACAATGCTTTTGAGCTCAACACTCCCCCTTCCTTGGCTTGCACCCAATGTTCAATGTGGACCTCCTCTGACCATATTTTCCACCATTATTGGACACCTTAGAGATCATAGAACAATTGACACCAATATATTTCAAGCTTGATTGCATGGAACATGCATCCACTAATCATATAGTGGACACACAAGTCAAGGGAAATCGACAGTAGAGGATCCATGTTTATCGAGTTGTCAAGGAAGGTCAACTCCTTCACCAAGGCAAATGGCTCACCCAGGGCCAAATTCAACAAAAAATTCCTCACCTGATGGGGACACTCAGGGTAATGGATACCATTGCTTCTGAAGGGGGGAGGACTGATCCAGGTGGATATTGGTGGCCACCCACCTATTCCAAATGGCTCCCTTTGATAGTTTTAGTTCAACACATTCTTCTGTAATTCTTTATAATGGCGGGTTCTACACTTTTGTGCTTGTCTGAAGCCCTACACAACTACCAGATGGATATTATTGGCCACTCACCTAATCCAACTGGATTAATTTGGAAGTTTTCATGTCAGTACATCTTTCTATACTTCCAAGGCCGTGTTAGAGACCTAAACAATGTTTTTTTGGCTTGCCATAGTAAAAAAATAGACAAAGTCACAATTTCATGACATAATGTGTAGTTCCCAAAAATACCTTTCCAACAGGCTATCACACACCTAAAATGGATGTCGTATGCAAAATTTATGAGCCTGAGAAGTTGAGGTACCAACTTACCCATCGAGGCCCACACAACTTTTGGCATTTCATATCGTAGGGTTAGGTTTTTGGATGTCTAGGATTTTTTCATTCACGAGTAATGTTAAAAAGGCCTCTGGAGCCTCATTGCAATCATTTTTCTTAGAAAGATGCACGTAGCAACCACATATCTTCTCAAAGATAGTTACTGCCATTCGAGAAAGTTGTTTTTAGTTCTGCAGTTTTACAGTTTCAACCTATTTTATTTATTCAATAGAAGTTATTGTTCACTGGATATCAGTTTTTTTTCTCCATATCTCTGTTTTATTGTATTCAGTCTATGATTCATTTCATTCCGCTCATAAATCCAGATCACTTCATCAGTTTATGAATCCTGGATTGATGAATTTAATGTAACAAAATATAATCAATTAAATTGACTAAGAATTATCATGAAAAACTACCAAAATAATAGGAAAACATATATTCATATGCATTTATCTACATATGTTGCAAAATAAAATATATTATAGAGAGTTTCTCACAAGCGATGATCAACAAATGGCCCTCCATGCTCTTTATATAGATATCATGGAAAAATCAGGTGCTAAGCCATGGATCAATGTAGCCATTAAGATCGAGGAGAATATGAGTCATGGGATCACTCTATATCGAGAACATATCATGACCGTTGGATTAAAAATGCATACTATTGCACACTAAAGTAACACACTTTAACCTAACGAAACATTAGACCAAGTTGATCTTAGCTAACTCCTAAGTGTCTAAATATTCTAACATCCCCCCTTAAGTGCAACATGGGATAGGATTTACAAAGGCAACACAATAGGAGAAGGAAGAAGGCATTATAGCCTATCCCCCCTTAATGACAACTTACTGAACTCCTAACATAGATTGAAGTTTGGAAAACTTCACTTCTGTAAGAGACTTTGTGAAAATGTCTGCAACTTGATCTTCTATAGGGAAAAAGAGGACTTCAATAATTTGTTCATGAATGAGATTTCTAATGAAGTGCATGTGTATCTCAATGTGTTTGTTGCGTTGATGTTGAATTGGATCTTTGGAAAGTTTGAAGACATTTTGATTGTCACACCAGAGGGTGATAAGATGTTTCTACTGGAATCCAAACTTTGAAAGGATATGTTGAAGCCACAAGGCTTCTTGAATTGCATTAACTGTTGCTCGGTACTATTATTCTGTTGAAGAAAGAGAAAGATCTTGTTTTTTCTTACAAGCCCAAGTGATAGGTTAGGAACCAAGGCTGAAACCATAACCTGCACTAGAATTTTGATCATCGGGGTCGCTAGCCCAAGAGTCCCCCCCCGAATTATAATGTATCCCAAACTAAAATATACCTCAAACACATCGAAGTATCCTTTTAGCTACTTTCGAATGGCTTTCATGGGGTGTTTTCATATATCGAGCAACAAGACCAACATCAAAGGAAATATTAGGTTGAGAATGAGTCAAATGTAAGAGGATACCGACTAACTAATGATACAAGGTGGCATCAACTTCAAGAGAAGTACAAGTGGCGATAAGTTTGAATCCAGACTGGAAGAGAGAATGGGTTGGT
>JZKD02S1471833.1:0-10832 GCA_000966675.3 Picea glauca | reverse complement strand
ACTGTATAGAAAATTTCGAGGAAAAATGTACTCCGAGAATCGTATTTATATAAACATTTTAAGACTCTCAGGTTGTCTAAGGACCTCGTAATATGCAAACATTTAAGTTGTCAAGGGTGTTGGAGGACGTCGTGTCATGTAAACATTTACATTGTCAGTCCTATTGAATCATCTCGAAATAAGTGTCAATACATTTCAAGAAATATACATTCACCAAAGACACTATAAAATTTGGAATTCTCAATCACTACAAAGCTTGGATATCAAAACATTTGAATATGCTTACTACATATCAAAACTTACGGATATATTCAGCTAGCAGAAAATGCTAATACAAACATTCCAACTATTGCTAGCATTAATCGACCTTCAAGCAATATAGAGGAAAAATATATGATTAAAAAATATTGTCTACGAGAAAAAGTTTGGATATGTTGCCATATAGTACATTGGGAATAGAAAAACTAGCAATAAGACCTCTGATCTCTTGTCCAATCATATCAGTACATATATGTTACTTTTTATTATATAAAAATATATGATTTTAATTCCATAGCTCCAACAATAGGTATTGTGCAAATATTCCAGGTCAAAGGACAAACTAATATGTAGTCAACGCATTATCGATCGCTAGAGTCCCTCTATGCCTACGGCAAGGACTAATAACGATTTAGGTTGGTTTTGATGCACCTATCACCTAATATTGAAATACAAAGTAAAGCATGTCAATTGAGCCAAAACAATATTCCCAAAATGTGATTTTGAGGGTTTATGAAAATGTGTCGAAATAATGAAGATTTGAAACCCCCAATGCACATTTGCTACCGAGTGTTGATAAGAAAGGTAAAGTCCACCAAGGAGGATGAAATTAAAAAGTTTCGAAACAAATAGAAAGTGACATTGTTTCTCATCGTCGATAAATAAAGCTCGTTGTAATGTGAATTTGGCGGTCGGAATTAGGATTTAAACCAAAAGATTTACATAATCCGATCGAAATGATTAATATGTTGTTCTCTCGGGGACCTAGATTTGTTCCTTGGAATTTAAATTCAATATCAAACAATTAATTTCCCCACTTTTCATTATGTTTTAACGTTCAATGTTGTTATTTCTTGTGCTTTGAAATTGTTGTGTCAATCAGTGTATCAATTTGCAAGAAGTGTAATTAGCATTTGTAATTCATTTTTATTTTATTTTTTGTCTCCTTTCCTTTGGTAAGTGGTTTAAATAGGCTTAAGTCCACTAATATTGAGTTTGTGTAGGTTCAATAATGCTTCATCATTTCCACATTCAATTGAGTTATGTTGATAGGATTGTTAAATGGTTTATCCTAATTGTGTGGATGGATGGTCTCATTATAGGTACAATACCACCAAGAAGAGCCTTTGATAAAATATCTTCCAAAATGTTGAGAGGGAAAGGAAAGAATCTAGGGGAAGCATCCAATCCAGTGTCGATGGAAGGAGAAGAGCTAGTAAAGAATGTAGAGCCAATAATTGTGTTTCCCTTGAAGAAGGTTTTTTTGCAACTACCAATGTACAGGGATACTAATCCAATCAATGAAATGTGAGTTCCCTTGCCAGGACGTAACAAATTGTTTATGTAATTTAGGGATAATGATTATCCTGAATCAACACCACATAGTGACATTGTTATCAGGGATATGGATGATAAGGTGCTCCCTAATATTTGAAGGTGTTGATTGCATTCAGTTGCAATGAGGGCCCTAGTGTCTCCCTGCATGGGAGCATTAGAATGAATCATTAGCCATACCAATTGCAAGAAATTTTCATTCAATGATGAGAAGGGACATTGTGTGGGGACATTTCTTACCCAGGATTTTAGTAGATATTATATGTTTCCATAATCAGAAGTATTTCTCCACATTGATTTTCTAACAAAGTTTTAAGACTAGCATGATATAGGTATAATCATGTTCAACTAGTGGAAATAGGAAAAAAAATACTTCAACTGGTCCATAGGGTGGTACAACATTATAGGTTTATGAGAAACCTACATGTACATCATGGTCATGTTATGTTGATTATATGAAGAGAATGACTACTCTTGGTTTACCAAGGCATGGGTGCAATTGGCTCACACAGTGGCCACCACTGTAAAGATGTTCAATTTGGGAGTTGTTATCACCAAACAACTTAGTGTTATAATTGAGCAAGCTCAAAACCCAAAGCAAGGCGAAGTTCCTTCATTTTACACGACTTCCTACTTGTTGGACATGATATACACCATAACTATTTTTTCTCAATTGAACCTTAGTTGGCATGTTTTGGCATGTTTCATAGGCCCTTGTTCATGTTTACTTCAATATGTTGTGGGAAAACAAAAATAAAAGGTCTTATTCCATGACATCTGACTTATTCTTGGCTCATACATTTTCTATTATTTTTTGCCAAGAGTGTCTAAGGCTATCCAAGCAAGAAACTAAACTTATTCCATACATTGGTAATTGGTACATAGAAGAGAAACATATATATCTCATGATATTTGGTGCTACTACTCCACCTCACCTTCTACCAACATATGTTCCTGATAATCTAATTCTTGGGGATGTATTCTTTCAAACCATTCTTCAAGGTTTTAATGTCTCTTTGATTAAGGATAAGAATGTCACCTTCATTCCTTATGGTTTTCAGCTCTGATATTATTTTGTTAAAGATGCCACATAGACCAAGAAGGAGGGTATAGTAGACATGACCCCAATGGCTTGGTACCCAAACAAGTTGAACACATTGCCTACAACTGGTTATATTCTCATGAAAAGTGGTCAAAATAATCATTTACTAAGGATGCACAACATTGGGGCCAAGTTTTGCAGAGGAAGGCCACCCCTTAAGGTAATAACCCAAGAAGAAACCATTGATAGAGAAGAAAAACAAGCTAGAATAGATTAAGAGATCCAATGAAAGAGGAAGAAGAGCATGAATCGATCCAAGAAGAAAAAAATAGAGCACTCCAAGAACAAGAGCTTCAACAAAATACTAAGGAAGAACTGGAGAAGAAGCATGGGGAGGAGGATGCTTAAGAAGAGATCAACAAACAAAGAAGAGAGAATGAAGTTGAGAAACGAAGAAAATACTTGGAGGAACTGTGGAGGAAAGAGAGGGAGGAAAAGAGAAGGAAATATTTGTAAGAGAAAAATAGGGAAACACAAGAATTGTTAATAAAACAGGAGGAAGAAAAGAGGAAGAATCACAATAGCCTACCAAGTAGCCAATAGATTCTCATCTTAACAAAAACCCTCCTCGAAATGTAATTTACTTTACTCAAGAAGAGGAGGATGTGGTGAACACAAGTGTTCCCATAGAGAACGAAGCTTCTCCTAGAAAAACCATCCCAAGGGCCCAATAAGACTTGGGTCATAGGAAAATATGAAGGGGCTAACACAACTCAAGAATATAACTAGAAGAATAAGACTACATATAAAGCAGTCATTGAAACTCAAATACCCATTCCAACCCCAGCTAAGGAAACTTGTAACACACCCAACCCCTTAAATGGTCTTTTCGGGGGTGGGGTGTCAGAATTTTGTTCTCCTTAAGTAATAGAATCCTCCATTTAGGGTCTCTATCACATTATTCTCATCCATATCTTTCTAACCACAGTCTCCACTCTCAAAACTAAGCTCAAAACTGGAAGATATACCTCTCCCAAGTATTTTGTAGCGTCAAGTCTCTCGATTACGCGATCCTTACACCATGCGTCCACAGAACATCAACGGTTCTGATTTACTTTGAGATTCTATGGTTCGAAAAATTACAAGGTACTTACAAACGCAAACCTTCGAAGTGAAATCCTTCCGGAGTGTCGGATATCTTGCCACGCATCCTGCACTAATAATGGTTACGATGAACTCCGACACTTCAGCCTTCGGGAGTTCTCAACTCTCGCAACGATCCTTCCTCTGGAGTGATAGGTCTTCTGACACATGTCTTCTGAGATCGACATCTCAGGTGAACTTCAGGCTCCATGCCTTTGGGAGTTCTTGTTCCACTTGTATCCTAAGGGGATATCCTCTAAAGTAACAGATCACTCGCCATGCATCCCCAAACAATGCACGGTTGAGATCCTCTCCGTTACTCTGGGCTTCGTATATTTTTGAAGAACCAAGCTTCAAAACCTCTAGATTGGCTCTCCTTCAAAGTTAATGACATATTGACACATGTCCCGATTGATGGACGGTTTAGATCCCCTCCTCCCCCCTACGACTTCAGGGGTCTTCAAACTTTCACACATGCTTCCTTCCGATGTGTTAAACCTATGGAGTACAGGATCTGGTGCCATGTGTATCCCGGTACCAACAACTAGGATGGACTCTGGCACTTCAGCCTTTGGACTCTCTACAAACCATACCCCAGTTCCTCTAGAGTCTGAAGTCCCGGACTCCTGGAGTTTTGGTCACTTCACCAACCACATTGGCTAGGAGGGCTTGTGCTGGGGGCTGACATGTGTAAGGGGTCAGGGGTGACACATGTCACATTCCAATGGCTTTATAGGGTATGTGATATGCATGAATATGAGTGACACATGGCACGTCAGACATGGGTCCACTTCACCCTAGATGACGTCACTATACCATGTCACTCAAGATTGATTGTCCTTCATGCCCTTCGATCTTGCAGCCAAGGTAGGCTCACGTAACCCTTGGTTCAACGGCCTTTGCTACTTTGTAACTTCGGTGTTTGGGGGTTTCGTGGTGTAAACTTCTCCATTCTCCCGGAGTTGGTCAGTGTCAAGCTAACCACCACCTAGATCTTATGGTTAAGAACAGTCTCGAAGCGTCCTCGAATTGACAGCTCTCGTTACTTCGGGCTTCAGAACTTTTCGACACACCACACCTCAAATTACATGGAATGTTTAGTCACCAAAATAGAGGATATAGCACCACATGTCCCCCATATATCGACGGCTGAGAGGGATCCCGAAGGATCTTGAGATCCACGGTCCACATTACTTTGCAACTCCGGCCTTCGGGAATTTTGTGATGCAAAAATCCTCTTTTCTCCCAAAGTAGAACTTCGTCGAAGTGTTCTCATTGTATATCCAACAGTTGAGGGGACCTTCGAACATTCTTGATCGGTGGCTCACGCTACTTCACGATGGAGATTTGGATCCCAGTTTATCTGGTGAGATAGGTTCACCTAACCACTAAGAAAACCATTCATTGTTGGTCAACTTGTCAGTAACTGAATCTCTCAATTACCTTCAGCCAATTTAAGGTTGGTAAGGTTGGAAATACTCCAAATTCCTAGAATTCTGGAGCTCCAAAAACAGGAGGACTTAGCTTTCTTCGGCTTAGGATAAGGTTCCTAGGTGTTGGTCATATGGGTCCTCCCGAATGGATATTGTCTGCTCGTCTTCCAACCAAATAAATCTCCCCTTTCAAGGCTTGAACCTCGCTATCCTTCCTGATCTTTATCATGAAATATTTAAGGGCTTGGGCATGAAATCTTGATCTCACAGAAAGAATTCTGAAAGAGGTATCCTCTTCAGACGAACAGGGTAAATTTGACGCGATATCTCCTATCTCAGTCATCCTACAGGATTACATCCCAAAAATCCTCATGGGATAAGTTGGGGCATCCAGACTATCAGTTAGAAGCATAAGTTCACAAGGAGATTAATGCATACACATATCATGACCATTTCACATAGAAACCATTTAGATATATATATATCCATGCATTCATCCACTATTTCAGTTCAATACAAAAAATATGAAAACACTTATCAGAACCAAAAGATGTGATGTGGTTGCTGAAAGGGGTGCTTATGTCCACCCAACCATTGGCTCAATTACTCCTAACGGATTTACCACTAGCCACCTCGGAGCTAGACCACAATGCTCTGAGATAGAATCATTTCTTTCAGCTCAACAACAGTTAGGGACAGAGGTTACTCTCTTCCTCCCAACTTAGCAAAAGTTAGGGACAGAGGTTACTCTNCGGGGGCATTGGTTAATCCAAATGGCACCACCACAAATTCGTAGTGACCATATCTTGTCCTGAAGGTAGTCTTGTGGATGTCTTCATCCTTGATTCAGACTTGATGGTATCCATACCTTAAGTCGATATTTGAGAAAATGGATGCACCCCTTAATTGGTCGAACAAGTCATCGATTCTTAGTAAGGGATACTTGTTCTTTATGGTTGTCTTATTGAGTTTTCTATAGTCTATGCACAGTCGGAGTGTGCCATATTTCATTTTCACAAACAGGGATGGCGCTCCCCACAGAGACACATTGGGTCAGATGTAGCCTTTGTTCATCATCTCCTTTAGTTGTATCTTGAGCTCAACCATCTCTAGTGTACTCATCCTATAGGGCATTCTGGACATTGGCAATTCTCCTAGCGTAAGTTCTATCGAGAAGTCAATGTCTCTTCTCAGAGGTAGACCCGATACCTCGTCTGAAAACACGTCTTTATACTCTCTTAATATGGGATGATCCTCTAGGTTTGGTTTTCTATCCTCAATAGATTCCAACACCTATATTTCATATAGGGGACATCCCTTTCTACAATACTTTTTCATTTGAAGGGTTGATATTCGTCTCACTAAGACAGGCTTCTGAATCCCTTGGAGGGATATTTTCCTCCCTTCTTCATTTACACATTCTAAATTTTTATGGTAACCGTACAACTTAATTTTATAAGCATATAACTAATCCATACCAATCAACAGGTCATAAGACCCTAGGGGAAGTATTTTAAGGGTCACTTGGGTGGGAAATCAATCCATAATGAATTGGAAAGCTAGTATGACCTTTGCTACTTTCCTTTTGGTTCCAGTGGTTAGTTGTACTAACCATGTATTAACATGTCTAACTGGTTGTATTTTACACTTATCAATAGTCTGAGGGGCCACATAACTCAAATTATAACCAGAGTCAATTAATATAGAAACTAGACGATTGGTGATCATACCTTCCATCTCCACCACTGAGGCTTGGTGATCGGTTTGTTTATTATCCAAGGCTGCATAAATATGTGGCATGATCCTAGACACATCATTGACTATGGTAACTTCTTAGATGGTGTAGACTCTCCTATTGTTATGTTATTTGTGTGGGAAATCTCTCAGTAGATGTTCTTCTCCACAACCCCAACATTTCAAGGATTCTCGCCTTGGGTTATCATTATTTCCTGAGGTTGCTCCAAAAGGTTTATTTCCACCCTCAGAGGTGAAATTCTATTGATACACACTTTTAGTAGGAAGGATCATCCTAGATTTCTTCCCATAGTTCTTAAATCTTGAGGATTTAAACCCCTTATTCTTGAATCATGAACTATTCTTCTTCTTCCAGTCCTCGTGAGGTTCAGTCTGACCCCCAAACTATTCATAACAATACCTTTCCTTCCGAATAGTATCTTCTAAGGTATTTGTCTTGTCAAACTCAATCCTGTTCTGGTAGGACTGAGGTAACCCACTAATAAATCGTTGCACTTTCACCTTTTCATCCTTTATGTAGGGTACATACCTTATCATCTCAAGGAACTTATTGATATATTCCTCTATGGTGAGTTGTCCTTGCTTGAGTTCATAGAACTCTTTATTCTTCTCGTCAAAGTATTTTTCTGACATATATTCCTTCTTGAAGTATTCCTCAAATTGTTTCCATGATAATTCCTTCTCATGGATTCCTTTCACATTCCTAAGGTCTTCCCACTAAATGGAAGCCTTTCCATTCTGGTTGAAGATGGCTATTCGAGCCTTTAATTTTTCAGAGTAATCATGGACCTTGAAGTACTTCTTTGAACTAAGAATCCAAAATTTTGACTCTTCCCCTTTATTAATCTCTCCATCGAAAGAGGGTGGTTTGGATTTCTTGAACTCTTCAGGGTCACAACCTTTAGAATGCTTTCACTTCTTTCCTTTCCTTTAAGAATGAAAACTAGATTTGATACGAGAATATCCCTCGGAGTTGTCAATTTCCTCTTCAGAGGACTCTCCTGGTGAGCTTCTCCTACCTCTAGGTTGGACCTTCCTCGAGGTAATCCTCTTAGTGTGGCCACTTATGGGACCACATTTTCGTATCTCAGGTGGACTTTGACTTCTCTTCGTATGTCATCAGTCCACCTGACTGGTTGCAGATCCATGCTATAGCTGCCTCTGTATATTGGACAAACTCTGCAGCAAGACTGCATTAATTTTCGTTTGTTTTTCTTTCTCCTTTATCAACCTTTCATTGTCGGCCTTGCAACTCTATAATTTGACCATGAGGCTCCTTACAGTTTTATCCATATCTCGAGGGGTTTCCACTGCCCTCCGTTCGTCAGATTCTTTGTCTCTGTTGTGCGAGCCATCCCCCACTTCATGGTGCGTCACCATCCTTTATACATGTATTTTTCACGTGATTTACTAACTTCTTGAGTGTTGAAAAAACACTTATTCTTAGCCAACAATCTATTAGTTTATGAACAACACACAGTTCATATTTCTTAAATACACACATAGTATAAAGTTTCATTCTTTTCTTCAGTAAAAACTTCACCAGACTCTTTAGGAAAGAGGTAAGATAGGGTGTCACCCTTAAAGTACTTTAAAACGTGATTTTTACACAACTCGTTCATGAGCCCAAGCAGGCCAAGTGTTGTAACCATGCTCTGATACCAATTTGTAACACACACAACCCCTTCAATGGTGTTTTCGGGGGTGGGGCGTTGGAATTTCATTCTTCTTAAGTAATCAAATCCTCCATTCAAGGTCTCTATCACATTATGCTCATCTAGATCTTTCCAGCCACAGTATCCATGCTCAGAACTGGAAGATATACCTCTCCCAAGTCTTTTGGAGAGCCAAGTCTTTGGACTGCGCAATCCTTACACCACGCATCCATAGAACATCAATGATTCTGATTTACTTCAAGATTTTATGATTCGGTGAATTCCAAAGTACTCACAAACACAAACCATGGAATTGAAATCATTTCAAAGTGTTATATATCATGACATGTGTCCTCCACTACTAACGGTTACGATGAACTTAGTTGCTTCGGCCTTTGCGAGTTCTCAACTCTCACAACAAGCCTTCCTCTGGAGTGACAAGTCTTCTACAACCTGTCCTCTGAGATCGACGACTCGGGTGAAATCTGGGCTCTGGGCCTTCGGGAGTTCTTGTTCCACTTTTATCCTAAGGGGATATCCTCCTAAGTAATAGATCGCCCGCCATGTGTCCCAAAACGATGGACGATTGACATTCTCTTTGTTACTACGGGCTTCGAGGATTTTCAAAGCACCAAGATTCAAATCCTCCAGAGTGACTCTCCTCCAAAGTTAATGATATACCGACATGCGTCTCATTTGATGGATGGTTCAAATCCCCTCTGACCCCCTACGACTTTAGGGGTCTTCAAGCTTTCACACCTGCTTCCTTCTGGTGTGTTAAACCTCCAAAGTATAGGATCTGGTGCCATGTGTCTCCCGATGCCAATGGCTAGGATGGACTCTGACACTTTGGCATTTTGGACTCTCTAAAATCCATACCCCAATTCCTCTGGAGTTTGAAGTCCCGGAATCCTGAAGTTCCGGTCACTTCACCAACCACTTTGGCAAGGAGGGATCGTACCAGGGGATGACACATGTAAGGGGCCAGGGATGACACATGTCACATTCCAATGGGTCTATAGGGTATGTGATACACACGAATATGAGTGACATGTGGCATGCCAAACTTGGGTCCATGTCACCCTGGATGATGTCACTATACCACGTCACTCCAGACTGATCATCCTTCATGCCCTTCAATCTCGCACCCAATGTATGTTCACATAACCCTTAGTTCAATGGCCTCCGTTACTTCGTAACTTTGGTGTTCGGGGGTTTCGTGGTGTAAAATTATTCATTCTCCCAGAGTTGGTCAGCGTTGGGCTGACCACCACCTAAATATGATGGTTAAGAACTGTCCCAAAGAGTCCTCGAATCGACGGCTCTCGTTACTTCTAGCTTCGAATATTTTTGACACACCACACCTCAAATTACTCAGAATGCTTAGTCTCCAGACTAGAGGATCTAGCACCACGTGTCCCACGTATATCAATTGCTGAGAGGGATCCCAAAGTATCCTTAGATCCATGGTCCACATTACTTCGTGACTACAGCCTTCGAAATTTTTGCGATGCAAAACTCCTCTTTTCTCTTGAAGTAGAACTTCGTCGAAGTCTTCTCATTGTAGATCCAACATTCTCAATCGGTGGCTTGAGATACTTTGCGATGGGGAGTTGGATCCTGGTTTAGACAGTGAGATAGGTTCACCTAACCACTAGGGAAACCATTCATTTCTGATTAGCTTGTTGGTAACTGAATCTCTCGGTTACCTTCGGCCAATTTAAGGCTGGTAAGGTCGGAAATACTCCGAAGTCTCGGACTTCCAGAGCTCTAAATCCAGGAGGACTTAGCTTCCTTAGGCTTAGCCTAAGGTTCCTAGGTGTTGTTCATATGGGTCCTCCCGAATGGATCTCGTTCGCTCGTCTTCCAACTGAATAGATCTATCCTTTCAAGGCTTGAACCTCGCTATCCTTCCTGAGATTTATCATGAAATGGTTAAGAGCTTGGTTATGAAATCTTGGTTGCACATCAAGGAGTCTGAAAGAGGTATCCTCTTCAGATGGACATGGTCAGTTTGACGTGATATCTCCTATCTCGACCGTCCTACAAGATTATGTCCCAAAAATCCTCATGGGCTAAGTTGGGGCATCCAGATTATCAGTCAGAAACATAAGTTCACAAGGAGATGAATGCATACACATATCATGACCATTTCACAAAGAAACCATTTACATATATATATATATATATATATATATATATATATATATA
>JZKD02S1471822.1:0-10832 GCA_000966675.3 Picea glauca | reverse complement strand
AAGAACTTGTGAACCTAAAAGAGCAAGCAAAATATGTAGAAATTATGCACAACATAGGATCCAAACATGTGAGAAATATCAATTCATGCTTTGGTGGGTTTGTTAGTACCTAAAACCCTTAATATTGTAGGATATATTAAGAAGCAAAAGGTCATAGTACTTATTGATTCAGGTAGTACCCATAACTTTATTGATAAAAAAATTAGCATAGCACCTAATTTTTTTTGTGTATCCAGTGACAAATTTTCAAGTACCAGTTGCTGACGAGGAAAGTATTAATTATGGAGGAAAATTCCATAACATTAAACTTAGTATGGGTGACTATAACTTATCAAGCCATGCCTCATGTATACAATTCCTATTGGAGGAGTAGATGATGTTCTAGGGATTTAGTAGTTGAGAACTTTGGGTACATTTTCTACAAACTCTAATGAATTACTTATGAGATTTGAATTAGAAGGAATTAAATATGACCTCAAAGGGTTAAAATATTCTCCCTCTTAGATCATTGATTAACATCGAATGGAAAAGCTCCTAAAATAGGGTGCCAGTGAAGTTATTGTTAGACTTTATTCAATTGAAGTGAAGCAAGAAGATAAACATATTCTAGTTGAATTAAAAGGTAACTTGGAAAATCCTCATAAAGTATTCCAACAAATTCCTAAGTGGACTCCTCCATCTAGAGATCATGAACATAAAATTGATTTTATAAGTACACTTCCTAATAAAAGGCCTTATAAATACCCAAATAAAAAAAAGGGGGATATAGAGAAAATGGTGCAAGATACGTTGAATGCAAGTATTATTTGACCAAGCATTGAGAGTTCATATTCAGCCCCTATAGTATTGGTGAGAAGAAAGGATAATGCTTGGAGGATGTGTCTTGATTACAAAGATCTAAACAAAATCACCATCACAGATAAATTCCCCATTCCAAGTATTGATGAACTATTAGATGAACTTAATGGGGTGGCTTACTTCACAAAGTTGTATCTTAAATTAGGATACCACAAAATATAATTAAGAGAAGAAGACATTCCCAAAACAACATCTAGAACACATGAAGTAAACAATGAGTTCTTGGTCATGCCTTTTGGATTGACTAATGCACCTTCTACTCTTCAAAGCCTTATGAATAAAAATATCTGACCTCATCTTAGAAAGTTTGTGTTAGTTTTCTTTGATGATATACGTATCTATAACAAATCATGGGAAGAACAAATTAACATTTTGAACAGTTCTACAAATTCTTGAGAACAATCAATTGTATATAAAAAATTCTTAATTGTATATAAAAATTTCTTAATGTGCTTTTGGGAAACAAGAAGTAGAGTATCTGGGACATATTGTTTCAAAGGAAGGGGTCAAAGTTGACCCTTCAAAGATTCATGCTATCACAAATTGGCCCATTCCTAAGAACATCAAGGGTCTTAGAGGATTTTTGGATCATATAGGATAATACATAAAATTTGTTAAGAATAATGCACACATTGCGGGGCCGCTCACATCTCTCTGGAAGAAAATTTCATTTGTATGAAATGAAGATGCTAAATTAGCATTCTCACTATTAAAGGATGTTATGACTTCTACGGAAGTGTTGGAAACACTTGATTTTGGTAAAAAATTCATAGTCGAATGTGATGCATATAGACAATGCATTCAAAGTTGTATTAATGCAAGAGGGCAGACCATTGGCTTTTGAAAGTAAATAACTCAAGGGAAAATAATTGGTGAAATCTACTTATGAAAAAGAAATGGGGGAAATATTGCATGCACTCAAAAAATGGTGACCATATCTAAGTGGAAGGAATTTTAAAGTCAAGATGGACCATGATAGCCTAAAGTACTTTTTGGAGAAAACGTTGTCATCAAAAGAACAACAAAAATGGGTAGCTAAAACACAAGGATTTGATTTTGAAGGAATATACAAAAAAGGGAAGGAGAATGTTGTAGTAGATTCCCTTTCCAGAATATAAGAAGTGTCTAGTTTATATTCCATTATATCTTCCATTCTAGTGTGATTGGAAGAAGCTCACGTTGAATGGAAAGATTAAAATAATACTAGACAAAAAATACAATTTTTAAAAGAAGGGGAGAATGCTATGGAACATTAGGATTGGAAAAGAGATATCCTTTGGTACAAGGATGGACTATTTTTATACTCTCAATCAAAATTGTAAAAAAAAAATACGAAGGGAATATCATAACTCTCCCATCGAAAGGTATTCAAGGTTCCTTAAAACATATCAAAGGATCAATTTTTATTTTATTTTATTTATTTTGTGGTGGGGGGAGGGAATGAAGAAATATATTTAAAATTTTGTAAAATAATTTTAGTTGTGCCAAATTAATAAAGGAGATACAATCAAGACTTTAGGGTTACTTCATCCCTTACATATACATAATCAAATATGGGAAGAGATATCAATGGGATTCATTATTGGTTTACCTAAATCAAAAGGTAAGGATTCCATTTTTGTGGTAGTGGATAGACTCACAAAATATTCACATTTTTGTAGAATTCAAAGTACATATACTACAACCCAAGTAGAAGAAGTGTTCATGAAGGAAATTTACAGCCTTCATGGATTTTATAATGTAACATCAAGTGTTAGAGATCCAAAATTCACAAGATATTTTTGGAAAGAGTTATGGAAGATAAGGGGAACAAAATTGGCCATGAGTTCAACAAATCATCCACAAACAGATGATTAAAAAGAAATAGTTAACAAATGTATAGAGGGGTATCTTCATTGATATTCTTTAGACATGCAATATCAATGAGTCAAGTGGCTTCCTCTAGTATAATGGTCGTATAATAACACCTATCATAACTACTTTGGAGGTCTCCACTTGAGTCTCTCTATGTATCTAGATCCTGCTATCACATCCTTTTTATAGGACCATTCTAAAGTAGAAGCAATAGACTCACATATGGAAACGTATAATGAAACTTTGTGAATTCTTAAAGAAAACCTTCAAATGGACGAAAATAGGATGAAGCAACAATCATATCAATCTCGAAGTGAAAGACAATTTGAGGTGGGGGATTGGGTATTTTTGGG
This sequence comes from Picea glauca, assembly GCA_000966675.3. Lineage (NCBI taxonomy): Eukaryota > Viridiplantae > Streptophyta > Pinopsida > Pinales > Pinaceae > Picea > Picea glauca. The sequence continues at coordinate 7,767 of JZKD02S1471822.1, read as the reverse complement.
ACTTCAACCTTATAAGAAATTTACTCTCAAACGTAATAAGAATCAGAATCTAGCTCTAAAATTTTACTAACCCTACAATATTCTTCGAAATATTAGAGGAGTGGATTATGAGTTAGATTTACTTTCTTATTGGATTCATAATCTATTCCATGTCTCTTTCCTAAAAATGGATTTGGGACACACTATGCCAATACAAGCTGAACTTTCAGAATTAGATGAAGAAGGAAAGTTGATTCTTAAACCAAAAAAAGTTATAAATGGGTGTTCTCTTTCTCTTTAGAATAAACCATTATGGAGCACCTAATTAAGTGTAAGAATATGCCTCAAGAAGAATCTACATGGGAAGATGAGAAATTCATGAAGAAACACCCTCAATTACAAGATTTGAGGGAAAATAGCCCTTTTTTCAGAGGGGGGAATCTGTTAGGCCCATGAGCCTCATTCATTATTAGTTTATCAATTATTTTTAGGTCTACCTAGAGTGTACGATACATCATGCCCACTTTATCTCCCATTTTTAACCAAGGAGATTCATTTGAATTATCATGTTGTCTTGTGCATTTGTAAAAGGAGGTTTCCCCCTTGAAGTTGCTTCTTATTCATTGGTTATTTATCATTAAAAATACATGCAATCTCTTATTATTTATATTTCTAAGATAATTTTTTCATTGGGTACATAACACATTCCCTTCCACATGTAGTTGTAATGAAAAATACGGGCTATAACAATATGATGCTATTGTCTCTGTAGTGTGTTAATTTTGTAGAGCATTTGGAATATGGATCATGACTATTGTTAAGAAAATATATGTCTTGAAAAATACGGGAAAAATCTATTTCCTAAAAAATTAGGCACTCTAGGTTAAAAGGGATAGTTTAGGGTTCAAATATCTAGAGATATAAATAATTTCTCTCTGGTTCCATCCCTAGTCGTTCTAAGAGAAACTTGCAACATGCAATGAAGATTTTCTAATTTCTAGGGGTAACTGTATTTGGGAAAGACATGTAACTCTAGTGGAGTCCTGCATATTTATGTTGATGTGACAAGATCAAACACATGCTCACTAAGCACAATCTATTTATTGAAACAAGTTTTTGACTAGTTTAGAACACTTACTTTGGCTTAATGGCACTCATTCTAAGGTTGGTCAACGTTAGAGTGATGTAACCACCACATAATGATGGTTCATAATAGTTATACAAACCTATATCAAATAATATTTTATTGTCTCAAGGATTTTATTCTCGTTGAGTTGGATCTTGGTAAAGGGTCAACCAACCCTTCTCTGGATTATTTTTCTTGTCAAATGTAGCCTAGGGATGGGTTGGTCGACCCTTCTTTCATCTTAGTATTCTTATCAAGGGGGATCCTGAGGAAGGATCTACTAACTCTTCCCCGAGCATAGTATTCACATAAATTGGGATCCCAAGGAAGGGTCAATTGACCCTTCCTCAAACATAGTATTCTTATTGAGGGGAACCTCAATAAAGATCAATCGACCCCTCCTTTATATTAGTTTTCTCATCAAGGGGAGCATAGGGAAAGGTCAACTAACCCTTCCACTATATTATCTTTCCCATCGTGGGGATTCCAAGGAAGGGATAGCTTACCTTCTTCGAGAATAGTATTCCTGTCAATGGATATCCTAAGGAAGTGTCAGCCAACCCTTTCTTAAGAATATTATTCTTGTCGAGAGGGAGCCCAAGGAAGGGTTGGTCAACCCTTCCTCTAGATTAGATTTTTCATCAAGGGGAGCCTACGGAACAGTTAATTGAGCATTCCTCCAAAGTAGTATCCTTGTCAAGAGGGGACCACGAGAAGGATTTATCAACCCTTCCTCTAGATTACTTTCCTCATTGAGGGGATCCAAATGAAGGGTTGATTGACCCTTCCTTTAACATAGTATTTTCATCGAGGGGAAACCTGATGAAGGGTCGACCAACCCTTCCTCAACCATATTATTCATGTCAGAAAGGATCCCAAGGAAGGATAAATTGATCCTTCCTCAAACATAATATTATTGTCAAGGGAGAGATCAGGGAAGGGTTGGTCAACCCTTCATCGACATCATATTTCCTATCGAGGGGAGCCCAAGTAAGGGTTGAAAATCCCTTTGTCTAGCTTAGTATTTTGATTGAGAGGAATCCTAATGAAGGGTTGGCTAACCCTTCCTATAGGTTATTTTTTTTGTCGAGGGAACCTTGGTGAAGGGTCAACCAACCCTTCCCCCAACATAGTATTCTCATCAATGGGAAGTTGGGGGAAGGGTAGGCCAACCCTTCCTCAAGCATAGTATTAACATCAATGGTGATCCTAGGGAAGGGTTGATTGACCCTATATTGTGTATAATATTATTGTTGATTAGGAGCTCGCGGGAGAGAAAATCGACACTTCCTCTAGATTAGTTTTCTCATTAAAGGGAGCTTGGGTAAAGTCCAAACCTTATTTTAGCATAGTATTCATATCAATGGGGATCCTTGGGAAGGGTTAGCTAACATTTTCTTGATCATAGTATTCTTCTCGAAGGGGATCCAGGGAAAGGGTCAGCCCACCATTCCTCAAGCATATTATTCTTATCAAAGGAGAGTTGGGGAAAGGGTTGAATAACCCTTCGTATAGATTATATTTATCATCAAGGGGATCCTAAGGAGAGGTTGGATAACCCTTCCTCTAACTTGGTATTCTCATTAAGTGCAAGTTTGGGGAAGGTCCAATCAACCCTTCCTCAAGTATAGTATTTTCATCGAGGGTGATCCCAAGGAAGAGTCTACCAACCCTTCCTTGAATATAATATTCATGTTGAGGGAGAGATTGGGGAAGGTTCGAGTGATACTTCCTTGAGCATATTATTATCATTGAGGAGGATCATAGGGAAGGGTCAGTTAACCATTCCTTGATCATAGTATTTTCATCAAGGGGGAGTTGGGGAAGGGTGGATTGACCCTTCCTCTATCTAAGTATTATCATTGATGGTAAGCCATGGGAAGGGTAAGTCGACCCTTCCTCTAGCTTTGTATTCTCATCAAGGGTGAGCCTGACAAAGAATCATCAGACCCTTCCTTAAGCATAGTATTCCCATTGAGGGGAAGCCAAGGAAGGGTTGGTTGATCCTTCCTCCAACTTAGTATTTTTGTCAATGGGGAGCCCTAGGAAGGGTCAGTTGACCCTTCCTCTAGATCAGTATTCTCATCGAGGGTGATACAAGGGAACACAATATTCCTTGAGCATAATATTGTCATTAAGGGGGACCCTGATTAAGGGTTGATTGACCTTTTTTGAAATATAGTATTCGCATCGATGGTGAGCCCAAAGAGGTGATGATTAACCCTTCCTAGAGCATAGTATTTGGGTAGAGGGTGAACTCATGAAATTGAAGGTCAATCCTTCCTCAAGCATATCTCATAGATTAAAAGGCTAAGGAATGAATGACCAATCCTTCCTCAAGCATAGTACTATCGTTTAGGAGGAATCTAAGGAATTGTTTGAAATCACTTGCTTGAGATTAACATTTTTTTAGAGGGGTGTCCAAGAGAATGGTCATCCATTAAACCCTTTCTCTAGCATTAAATTCTATTCGAGGGGGATATTGGAGAAGGTTTAACCAACCCTTCCTTGAGTATACTATTCTCATCAAGGGAAATCTAGGAAAGGGTTAGCTAACCATTCCTCTAGCTTATTGTTCTTATTGATGGTGAGATTGAGGAAGGGTCAATTGACTCCTTCTCCAGCTCAATATTCTTGTTGAGAGTGAGGCCAAGGATTAAGGGCCAACTAATCCTTCCTCGAGTCTAATATTCATGTCAAGAGGGATCCCAAGGAAGGGTTGGTTGACCCTTCCTCAAGTATAGTATTCATGTCAAGGGGGATCCCAAGGAAGGTGACAAAATTTTAAATTATTTTCTAATTAGTTAGAAAGAAACTGAAGAGTTGTACATTTAATTATCAATCCGAGATCATATCTTACTTAGGAACCATCATGCACTGTTTATGCAAGTTGTAGTGTTGTTTTTGCTAAATATTTGAGTAATTTTAATGTCACAAATCAAAGATTCAAGACACTTAATTAAGTTACCAAACTATATTATTTTGTGAGTTGCAAAAAAGTAAATATCACACTTGGAGGAAAGGAAAGTCACACTTGTGGAATTTTAAATCACACTTGTAGGAAGTAAATCAAACTTGTAGAATTGAAATCCCACATGCAGAAAGTAAATCACACTTGCGTAAATTGAAATCACACTTTTAGAAAGTAAATCACACTTGCATAAATTAAAATCACACTTGAAGAAAGTAAATCACACTTGTGGAAAGTAAATCACTCTTGCTATGATCTATTGGTGACTTGCTCAAGTATAATGAAGGTCTTGTTTTGTCGTGTAAATTACGTGTTTGCACATCCAACAAAAATCCAATCTAATATCAATCCCAAACTACTAAAGAATAAAGCTATCAAAAATTAGAAAGAACACAAAATAAAGTGCAGCTACAAGCAGAGTTGCAACACTAAATAAATCGCATTGAGACAAGTTGTAGTAACATAGATGCAATACTAAAGAAATCACAATGACGTGAGTTGCAACACAAAAAAAATTATAGTGATACAAGTTGCTGCAATAATGTCTGTGATTATAAACTCATAGAAACCGAATCAATGCTGAATTGCAGTTTAAAATTGTGGAACTCCCAACACCAAGAAATTAAACATTAACCACACATGAATTGCAATTGTTGTTCTATAAAATTTAGAATTGCAGTAGACTGAGAAATGAAATAACTACTGGAACAAATAAACATAATTGAAATATTAAATCCTAAGATAATATATAGGAAGTACCTGACTAAGGAGGGGTCCCTAACCCCTTAGGCAAGGTATTGAGCTATGAAATCAAAATAGAATGATCATCCAACATGACATTACACGGACATGAAGAAGAAACATAATTATATTGCAATAGTATGAGAGTTACAATAACAACAAAATGTGATTGTTAGAATAATTCTCCTCCCGGGCCTTAACTCTGGGAAATTTGAGGTTCTTATACAACATGACTAATGTATAAAATTACACAAGAGATGGATGGATAACCATGAGAATCTGGTTGCTTATCTGGTTACATTGATTTTTTCAAACTTTAGTGAAGATTAGGTGTGTGCTGACTCGATAGGCAAACTGATTTCTCTTTTAGTCGTCTACTTTCCTCCTATCGCCTTCCCTTGTGAAGATCGTTTCTTAACTGTTGGTTTCAGTGTTGGCTGTTATGCTGGTAGAATTTGTACTCAGAATCAAAGGAATGATAGACTCAGATTCGTGACAATAGAGAGAGTTCTTGGAGTTGCATTCGTTGTTCGAATTTGCAACAATAGAGAGTGCACTTGGAGTTGCAACAATTGAATTGTGCAACCATTAGCACAAAGAGTGCACTTGGAGTTGCAACAATTGAATTGTGCAACCATTAGCACAAAGAGTGCACTTGGAGTTGCAACATTTGGATTGTTCATGAAATTATAAAAATAGAAAGTGCACTTGGAGTTGTAGCAGAGGGGTATTACAACCACTGTGAGGAGTTGCAACTATTGTAATACTCCTATGGAGAAATATTAGTACATGAAAGTAAAAAGTTCCTTTAAGAAATATGCAAGAATAATGTAAAAATGGCAAATGGGGGAAGATTCATACCTTAATGATAAGTAGGGAAAAACTGGATAAAGAAAGTATAAAAAATGAAGTGATCAATGGGAAATGGTAAGCAAAAAGGTATTATATGGGTGTTGAAAGTATGCCAATTTAGGCACCCATCAGAAGAGTCAATAAATAAATCCTAGAGAATAATATTTTCATTGAGGGGGATCCAAGGAACAATTGGTTGAACATTCATCCAACTTAGTATTCTTATCAAAAGTGAACCATGGAAATGGTTTATCAACCCTTCCTCCACCTTAATAATATCATCGAGGGTGAGCCCAATGAAGGGTTGTCTGACCCTTCCTTGAGCATAGTGTTATCATTAAGGGGGAGCTAGGGAAGGGTCAACTGACCTTTCCTCCAACTTAATATTATCGTCAATGATGAGTCTTGGAATGGGTAAATCGACCCTTTCTCTAGATTAGTATTCTCATCAAGGATGATCCTAGGAATCCTAGGGACAGGTTGGTTAACCTTACCTTAAGTATAGTATTCTCATCATGGGGACCCTAGTTAAGGATTACTTGATCCTTTCTTTAAGGTGATCCTAAGGAAGGGTAGAGAAACCTTTCCTCAAGTATAGTATTCCCATCAAGGCCCCCCCCCATTAAGGGTCAATTGAATATTTCTAAAGAATAGTATTCATGTCGACAATGAGTCCAAAGAAGTGATGGTTGACTCTTCCTAGAGAATACTATTTGGGTAAAGGGTGAACCCCTTAAATGGAAGGGTGATCCGTACTTGAGATTTTCATTTGTTCAACTAGTCAATGTTCACAAATTAATGCCTATTTCATATACTGGTTTCCTTTTTAGAAAGGCCACATTAATGTCTGAAACATCTTTACATTGAAGGTAGAATATAAGAAATTAGTTGAATAATTCTAGTATATTGAACAATTTTATTTTGATATGTAAAAGATTTTTAATTCATGCAAATATTATACATACATTTTGGAAATTATGGTACTAACAATTAGGTATTGGCAAGTGTGTACATGAAGATATTAATTCCTATCCATGATTGAACATTAAGATTTAAAAATCTATTAAAAATTTCCAATCCCTTGTTGATTCAACATTCTAAACTCCTATACTATGTTGAGAGGAATATGATCTTCTAATTAATCTGGGCACTTACATGTTGCATTCACCAAGATGGCATGTGAATAGAAAAAGTGAAAAATATTGATATGACTTCTTGGTTCCTTCAACCTTGTCTTATTAACTTGTATCAACATATCTCCACTACAATAATGAATCTGCCCAAACCAATTGGGGTTTTGAAATTTTTTGTTTCCAATGGCCCTTTGATACCTTGAAAATATTGCATTCAACATAATACTTGTATTATAACTAGTGTTAAGGATAGTTGGTAAATGAAAAGGCTAGATACTCTTTCTCTTACCTATGAAATATACATATAAATGTATATTTGGTCGTCTTAAAGCTTTGTGTCACACAGTTTTACAAAAAAAAACATAATTTGAAGTTGGTTTTGCATTGTTGCGTATTTGAAACAAAATTTTGGATATATAGAAACTTCTTGGCCATACATTTTCATTGTTGATATATCTTAAAGAGATCATGGAATTTGAGGGAGTAACTCTTGAAAACTTTGTGATGAGGATATTGAGAGCCTTTCACATGAACATTATCAAGATCAAAGCTAAAGAATAAGACTTTGTATCCCAAAACAAAGTGTCGGATATTTGTTGGGATGCTCTTGGAGAGAAGGCTACTCATATATTTAGGGATGTGGATTATGGGTGTTGCACACTTATGATACTTAACCTATTTTAATAAGAGTGAAAAACTAATGAATCCGTTTGTACGTTTAGTTTCCTAAACCTCTTTGTTTGAATGTGCCAGGATTGGATCCTTTGCAATTAAATAGAACTGTGAACAAATAAAAAAAAAAACTATACATGCAAGGATCTACTGTTGGAAAAATATTTACCTCCCACAATTATATTTACTCTTTACATTTGGAAGTTTCTTAATTTATTTAGCATAATGAAGTCCTTTAAAACATAGGATTTGTAATTCTCTTAACTAGATGACCATACACTCATAATCAATGA
>JZKD02S1471811.1:0-10832 GCA_000966675.3 Picea glauca | reverse complement strand
TTTTATTGCATTGTAGACTATTGTAAAATATTTCATTGCTAATTAATTAATATATGAATGATTTACATTGTTACAAATAACAAAGGTCGAATTCAATGGGTAACACATTAAGAGAGTCATTATAGAAAAATTCAATTAAAAAAAATATTAAAAAACAATGTTATTATAAATAATATATGATTTTGAGATCATTAATTGAAATCTAAAAAAATATATAATTAATTAAAATATACACATATTGGTGCACAACATTATTTTGAACTTACTAAATGGTGCATGCCATAGTTTAGAAAATGATGCACTTTAAGGGGTTATATGCACCAATTCCTATTAATTATAATGAACCTCTCGTGCCAAACACTGAGAAAAGCATTGTTCCTTAAAAGATATAATGTTTGATTATATTTATCATTTGAAAATTTTATGTCACAAACCCTAATTTTTGTTTTTAAGAATAAATGAAAATTACATATCTACACATATTTATAGAGCATACCTTAGGGTCTATATTGATATTACATGTTCATATTAATTTTATCATAATCACAAACCTATAATAAACCTAATTTTTTATTATCACTAGTTTTTTTTTTTTTGTAAATGAGTGTACGAAGTTCTATTAATGCAAAAGGACTATGATACAAAAAAGGGGAGGCCTCCTAGTCTACCTAGTATGAAACCAGACTAGGGGTTCCCAAGTTACGCTTACTACTATGTACGAGGGGTGGGACGGGTGGGCCACCAGGGAAACCATGTTAGTCCCACCATAACCAATTTTGAAAAGTAAAAGTAAACAGACATAAGAAACAGAAGCCAGGTTAACCTATTAAGCCCGAGAGGTTAGTGGCTGAACTAACCATTCGACTAACCATTTACTAGTCGAGGACAACGATGTGTTTCTCCCAGCCATCTACTTGTCTCTTGTTATCCTCTTTCTCGGGGATCATGCGAGTCTTCCTAATGTGGGTTGGCGCACCATGTCCATTGACTTTTGTGACGTCCATGTGGCGGACATAGCGAAGGTAGAGGTGAAATTGAGCCACCAACCACAAATAATAGTTTGGTAATAGTTTGCAAAATGATAAGTTGACTCAGGATTTCTTCCAACATTTTCTTGAGTTCCTTGTGATCCTCCTGTCTGGCATATTTCCTTTTTGAACTCAGTTTACCGATCATCATATTTGTTAACCACACCATCTCCATTGTTTTATGGTAGAGGGTTTCTCTAGGTTGCGTGGCCCCTGGATCATTTACCCAGTCCGATTCCTATGTCAGTGCATCCTAAGCTTTGCCTTTGCATTTTTCTTTTGTTTCCTTTTCCTAGCGGGTGATGGTCTCTTTTCCTTTCAACGCTACCAGAGTTTGGCAAGTGCCCTTCGCATATTATTCCGTCTGTTCCATTCTTGACACCCAACGTGGACTATTCGAGACTTCCTTTCCAAGGGGATTCCTATTCCTGTGTGTTCTCTTCGTTTGCACCATCCTGCTTGGTTTGTCACAGATCCTTTCCTAGTTATTCATTTCTCCATCCTTGTACTTGTGGTAGTCCCTGTGGTTGTGCTCCTTTTGATTGCAGTTGTTTATGCAATCATCCCTCTTATTGGGCTTCTCGTGCTGTGATCTTGTCCTTCCAATCATGGATTTCTCGTAGTGGTAATCATTCCCATCCTTTATTCTAGTTGTGGCTCGTATGATCATGATGACTCGCCTTTTATCCCTCTATGAGTCCTTTCCCCTACTCGCTTGAGATCCTACTGTCCTGTTATTCATATCTATACTTTGGCAAGGGGGATCGGCTCTAGACCATGTCACTCCTTGATGCCTTAAATCATTCGTTGCATGTGGTTTGTCATCTGTACTTTCCCTCGTTCTTTCCCCATTCCTCTTTTTCATAAGGGTCTTGCTTTCATACTCTCACCTATTGTTTGTGTTGATCGTGCATGGTGATTGGTGATCGATTGTTTGACAATCATATTCTGCATGGGTTTTGTATGCTCACTATTGGGCCTTGCATTGCCCTTGTCAATGTGACCTTCATTGCTCCAACTGCCTTGACATTATTTTCTCTCTAGGTGGATGCAGTCTATTATGAATTGACCATTCGAGATGTTGGTCTAGGTAGTGTCTAGTTCTAGACTGTCCTTATCTACTCCCTCATTGGCTAGTTTGTTAGTTAGGCCATTCGTTGACCTGCGAACCCATGACAACTCCAATGTGTTCATATTTCTTAGATGCTCCTCGATTTTCTGTAGAGAAAGGGCTCGACGCTAGTGTATCTGAACCTTGCCCACTCTGGTGCCATTCTAGAGTATCTTCAATGTATTGATGACCAGGGTGGAATCGCCTTCCATGATAGTGTTTGTCATCCTTTCGCATATTAGGATTTCAAGGCAAAGTTCTCGGGCCCCAAATTCCATTGCATTGTTGGTTGAGTTTCCCATACTCCAAGTGTACATCTGGATGATGTTACCACCACTGTCTTTGATCATGCCTCCCATCCCTCCCTATGCTGGGTTCCCTTTTTCTGCCCCATCAAAATTTAATTTGAGGAACCCCGACGGGGGGGTTTAGTTGCGGTCTCCTAGTTGGCATTGTGACACTCACGCATTCATTGTGCTATTGCATTGATCTTTTAGGTATAACATTCTAGGATGCGGGTATCGTGGGTGGTGAGTTATGTTTTTTCCTTCTTACAGTTGTGGTTTGCACCATTTCTTGTATTTGTGAGATTATTGTATCCTTGAGATTTCCTTCCGGTAAGTTTTCATTCCTAAATATGCATCTATTGCTTTATTTCCATAGTGCCCAGATGATCATCCCCGATGTTAGTTTCCAGCAGAGGTTCACCATTTTATTTTCGTTGTAACTCTCATTCCAATTGTTGATGGTTGCAATGATGTTGCCTCGGATCCTATTGAATTAGCAATAGATGTTGGCCACCTAGTCCCATAGTTCTATTGTGTAGCTACACTCATCAATGAAGTGTTTGGTTATTTCCTCTTTAGCTTGACATAGGTGGCAGTTAGATGGACCTATATAACCCGTTTTCCTAAGATTTTCCCAGCTTAGAATTATGTTGTGGAGAACTAAACATTCGAACAGTTTGATTTTTGGCCATTGGGGGTTGCACCAAATCTTTCCCCACTGTGCATTAGGTCGTCTTGTTCCTGCTCTGCGATGTAATGTCATGCTTATTTTAGGTTGAATTCCCCACCATTTTTTGTGTCCCACCTTAATTGTTCGTGTCCTCTCAGACTACAATTTTCCTTTTTTCGAGTTCCTCTTCCACCTCTTTTGTTAGGATGAATTTTTTTTTTACCTTGTGTTGTCATTTCCTATTGTAGCTCCTCCCTGTCTAGATTTTCCATTTTGGATTCCTGTTGCCATGCATCCTCCAAGAATCTAGTTGTTTGACCATTCCCGAATTCGCAGAAGTTGTGGTTCTTGTTGAACCAGACTAGATTCTAGATAGTTGATCCATAGTTGATCCCTCCCTTCTGCCCATGAATCGAATTTGATCTTGATTGTTGATGTTCTAGGCATACTTGGCCTTCCAGAGGTTTGTCCATGGTACTGATTTTTCCTTGACCCATCTCCACCAGAGTTTTTCCTAGTAGGCTTTATTGGTTACCTATGGGTCTTGTAACCCGTGACCTCCTTTTCCCTTTGGTATGTATACCTTCTCAAAGGCTACCACGACCCATTTCTTCCTCTTTTCCTCACCTTGCCATAGGAAATCTCTTTGAATGGCTCTTATCTTTTGTAGTATTCCTTTGGGATCTGGAAACACTCACATCGTATACGCCGAAATTGCTTGTAGAACCGCTTTGGTGACGATAAGCCTCCCAGCCAAGTTTAGAGCTATGTAAATCCAATTTTTTACCCTCTCCTATAGTTTGTTGATCACTCCTTCTCACGTTGCCATTTTGCATGCTTTGTCCATCACAGGGATTCCCAAGTATTTTGTTGGGTGTGTTTTGCGTTCAAACCCGAGATTATTGGCCACATTTCTTTGAATTGAACGATTAGTGTTAAAAAAGTAGATCATGGATTTGGAGTGCCAAAGTCTTCTAATATTCGTTTTTGCTTCTTTGACCGTGGTTGTGCCATGGAGTAAGTTTTTATTATCACTCTTGATCATTAAGAAAACCTTAGAAATTTAATGACCATCTAATTAAAACTTGTTTACACGATAAATATCCCATCAAAAAGTATTTCAATTTAACATTAAAAGTCTTGTAAAGTCTCGCATACTATTTAATTCTTGGGATGGGAAAAGAGATTAATGGTAAATAATTTAAATTTCTTTATGCCAAAGTAGAATACAATGTATTATTTTATACTCTATGACATGTTACATGTCATATCAACACTTCACGGATATTAAATTTTACATGCTATACGATGTTGATGTTGTTGAGCATAGGTAAAATGAAGACATCTGGCATATGTTTGGTGAATTCCTAGGGTATGATATACGACATGATCTTGTTCGTTCTTTTACGCAAGTGTTTCATTGATAAGAAACCACCTGTAGGAAAGTATTTGATCTCAATTTTAACGACGGTTTCAGAATTCTTACGAATTTGTCTGAAACCCTGAAGTTGTCATTTCTGAAGTTTTGTTTGCTCTGTAAGGAAACGTTTTTTCTCTGAGAGGAGAGTTACTCTGCATGGTAACTGTTTTTCTTTGCGAAACGGGTTCTTTGTAAGATTTTTGGGAAGATAGTTACTCTTTAGGATTTGTTATGCGAGAGGTGTTACTCTAATGGTAACTGTTTTTCTCTGCGAAGAGGGGTACTCTGTAAGAGTTTGGTTGAGTAGAAATATTCTTTCATCGAAGGTTCGCCACAATGGGAAATATTTTTTCATCCGGAGAAGAGAAACCTATTTCTGTTCCAATATATTTTACAGGTCTGGTTGAGTCTAATCGTACTCGTTATTTTTTTTATTGAATGAGGTAAACGTGAGGTTATTCCCATACGGGTAACCATCATTTTCGATTATGTTTGTCTCCATTGCTTAATTTCTTTATATTCTAGAATTTATTTAAAAATCGAATAGGGTACTGATGCTTTTTATTTTATTTTTTGTTTTTAGTATGGGTCCAAACAATCTAGGCTTAACAACCCTATTCCGAACTGAAACTTGTGGGTGTCTTACTCCATAAACGAGCATGCATTTCTTATGGGTTGTTCTCCAGATGTCGAGCTCCACATGGGTTATTATTTTTCCAAATCTCAGATCTGGAAATAGAATGTAAATATATTAAGTCTTTTTAGGGTTACGGGTTTTCTGTAGATAAGCTTTCATGATACCTTTTTACAGATATGTATAAATCTTTTAAATTGGACAGAACTTCATGAGTTTCGAATCTATTTTGTTTATTTAGGGCTACGAGTTCTCCGTAGCTCCACTTTCATGGTACATATGTACATAGATGTATAAGTATTTTTAAGTTGAATAGAACTTTATGAGTCTTTTATCCTTTTGGACTGTTAAGAGGGAAATAAAGAGATCTTGGTTTTCTCTCTAGTTTCTTTTAAAATGATTTATCGTTTTTCCTATGTTTAATTGATCTGGCAATTACTTTTACAAAATTTAATGTATAGTTAAATCTACAGTATGATTTTAATGAGGACCCTCTACGTTTTCTATCTAAAATCGTTAGTAAATTATCTGTAACTGTATATACATTTAATAACATACAGATTAGTTTTATTTTCCTTCATTTTACTTATTGTTTTTATTAAATTCCATGCATCGATTCGGCACTTAAATAAATCTGATAACTATCGGTATATATGTATGTCTCTTTCTATTTTGACCTCTATAAAATTAAAAATATAATTGTGAATTCATATATAAACAAAAGTGATATATCAACCATTACCTTGCTGTAACCTGTCTATATTTCTATATTCCTTATAAGTATCACTCGCGTCTACCCACTATAATGACCTTCATTCTCCCCTCCTCCTCCTTGTTGTTTCTGAGGTTGATTATTTATATATTCTTGATAAGCATCACTCACTCGGTCACTCATTCCTATATAATTACCTGGCTTATCCCCAACCTAATGACCTTCCTTCTTACGGACACATTCCTTAATGTTTTCCTTCCTTTCCATTCGTTCCTCAATTATCCCCTATCTAATGAATTATCCCCTATCTAATGGCGCATTCCTTAATGTTTTCCTGGTGCTTTTGTCAGGTTTTGTTCTCCCTCCTCCGGGTGCTTTTGTCAGGTTTTGTTCTCCCTCCTAATGAGTCATCTACCCCATAATTGCCTATTACTTACCTTTCCCTTACTCACCTTTCCTTTTTTTTCCCGTAAGACCCACCTGTTACTCATCACCTTTCTACGTTTCCGGAAGCTTGTTAGTTTCCGTCTCGACCTCGGACGTGCCCCCTCAAAGTTGAGGGCGACCTTTTTGAACTCCTCCAGATCATCCCCCTTGAGGATATCATATGCATATTCAGGGTCCTCCGTGAAGACCCTACGTAGAGGACGGACCCAGTCAGAGATACCCCTGATTTGTACTATTACTTTACTCCCCCAAAGAGCACGTAGCTTCCCAAGGATGTCCCTCTTCTTGGGAAAGCCGTGTACTTTTGCAAATATGTGGAAACCCCCCCCTGGGCCCTCCTGGATACACGAAACCACGGCGCTGGCATTGGGGATCTTGTCCCTTATACCAGTGGCAAGAAAGAGTCTTTTGTTTCGTAAAGGCAACGCTTCAAAACCAATAACAGAGTCGGTATCTGACAAAATAACATGGAAATATCGGGATTCCAGCGCCATGGAACATATATGAGGTGTATTCATTTTCTGTTTATATGAAAATATATAGGTTTTTTCGTAAAGAAAAAACCTATCTATTTTCATATAAACAGAAAATAATGTATCAATAATTCAATTAAAATCTTATTTCCTTTACCCAACTCATAACTTTGTTTTCTCTTTCGATATTCCTACTAAAAATATTTCAAATATATAGCAATTAGGACCTGTATAAATTCGCAACAAATTCGCAATTGAATATATGGAGGAAATAATAATTTGAAGATCGCCATTCCTCCCAACTTTAATCCAAAAAATCGAAATTCATTTGCTCTCAATACGGACTGACATGATACTTGAAATACGGACTGACATGATACTTGAATCATAAGACAAAGAAAGAATGTGTTAGAATTGATAATGGGAAAACACAATTCACATATGATAATTAACACACATATATAAACAAAGGGATTTTATGTGGTTCATCCAAACGTTGGACTACCTACCAAGCATAAGCATGGGTTGTTTTATTATTCAGATCACAGAGATTACGATAGATTTGCAGGTTAGTCTATCTCTATAATTTTGCCTCTACCGCTTACATGTATTTATATACATTTACAAGAATCTCATTATTAAATGCAATCCCTATCCATATTCTAACTCAGTGTATTTGGTTGTAACCAACGCAGAATAATAGGATCCAAATCCATCTTTGGAGGAATTAGTTGTCACCAAATCCTAACAATCTCCACTTTGACAACAACTAACCTCATACCTTGCTTCTTCCTTTTGTTCATCACCTTTTCTGCAAGCCAAGAGAAGCCAAACACCACTGCAACTTCTCTAATAAAATTGGTTTCATGATCTCTCTTGTGTGACTTGCACAAGTTTGGATTTCTTGAGGGATCACTCCACCTTCAACATGTTTTCCACAACTGTGTTGTGAGACATATTTAGTGATAGATCTCCTTCTATCCAAGACACCGGTAAAATATACATTACAATTATCACAGACCATCTCAGTGTAACCATTATAGGTGACATTTTTCCTTCTCAAACACTAAAGCACCCATTTTTGTAACATCCCGCTCTAGCGTGCTTACAAACTTATTCTTTGAGGACACTTGCTCGCAAGTGATCTGGATTTTTATGATGATAAAACATTTATCCTTCATTATGATGCGTTAAGATAGATGACATGATGTTTTTACTACTTTGATGTAGACAGGTGCTGCTGACTCAGTTTCATTGAGTGTGCAGGGTTTCAGACCTTGAGGATGCAGAGGCATCGGTGGAATCCCCTTGGACTCCGGATTGAGTCAGGGAGTGTGCTATTTGGGTTTATTCATTTACGGTGATATTGCTTTATTTTGATGATATGATATTGATTTTATGATATGTTTTTGACGTTCTGACAGGATGGTTGATGATGCAGGCTGACGATGGCTTGCCGACCAGACTCACATATGGATTAAAGGGGCCACACATGATTTCCAAAGAGGTTGAGGGAGAGGTGTGGAAAACAACCCTCCGACAGCCTACTAGCACTCATGGTGTGGCTCGAACTGTAGGTTAACGATTACCTAGTTCGAGAGGATCCACGATACCAGTCACTCACGATGATTCTAAGGGGCGCTCAATAAGGCGGGGGCCTTATTCCTTAGAGCCCTTAGTCTCCCACAAGTTCACCTGGCGGAGTGTTGACTCCAGGGGTTACAGATATCTACCAATCAGTCAAATCGGTGAGTGGCACCCTTGGAGCACGTGGTGCATCCTGAAGGGCACATCGTGCAACAGAAAGAAACAAGGAAAGTGGCACCCTTGGAGCACGTAGTGCGTCCTGAAGGGCACGTCGCATTGATGGTGATGATGAGACAAACCTAGATGACCCTAAATACCTTAACGCCTGAAGAAATTCTCAAAATGACTCCCCTAATTAATTGTCGCCGAGTTCAAATCTAAACCTAAATTTAAAACATCTCTAAGATAAAATTTGGATAAGCCCTAAGAGAAGACCCCACAAAAATAAACATAAGGGCATAAACTAAAACCCTCCTAATTGTTAGTTAAAGKCTTCTTAAATTAAGGGGGGGTAAAGTAATGAGGGAGATAAATTAAGTGAAACCCATGGCTTTTAAATTATAAAGAAGAATTAAAATTATTAAAGTGGGGGAGTATAAAAGTTAGGATTTTASAAATACAATGAAAASATTAATAAGTGCATTTATCYTATTGGGTTTWAAAAAAAAAARRRGGGGGGAAAKGAACAATTAATAGAARTAAGRAAACTTGTATTAAAGGAAACTTAATAATAGAAAGTAGGGGACATAGGGTAAAAAGAAAAAAGGAATCAACAGTTAAGGAGTTACTAAAAATCAGCAACTTCATTTTAGGAAAGTTATTAAATGCATGAGAGGGGATCTAGGAACCCTAGGAGTAATTTTGGTAAAGTAGGTGGGTCTCAGATTTCTATAAAAGAAGGGGAAAATGGGGAAGAAGGGATGATCGTTTAGTATAACGTTATGCTGCCAGATTGTGGCTTGACTATTTTCTTGTGAGGAGTTGGGAAATTCTCAGCTATACTAGAGTGGTAGCTCAGCCTTGGAGGCGAGCTGAGAAGCTAGTCTTATCTCTGGATCTTGTGTGGCCCCTTTGCGGCTCGGGGGGCTAAGGGGGAAGAAGAGTACCCCTAGCGATTGGCTGGGAGGTACCAGTGAGGTCGCTACATTCAGCAAGCAGGAGCGGCAAGGAGTGCGGATGTCATCAACACGCGATAAGGCCAGGTACGCTCTCTTGTTAGTAGAGTAAAATGTACTAAAACTTATGGTAGGATCAGAACCTCGATTGTAAATGGATTAAATGATTGTTTATTTATTTGTTTCGGCTATTATACTGTAACTGATGTGAACGCCAACTCAACGGTGTAATGTCCTTGCCCGCAACTTTTGTGTCTGCATGTCCTTCCCTTGACATTGGCCACTCTAGCCTTGCATTTGTAACCCTTAGGTGGCTGGATTTTACCGCTGTGGATGGTGTAGTTTTGCACCTGCATCGGTGTTTTTTTTTTATTGTAAATACCCTTACCTTGGTGGATGGTTTCCATGTATTAAGTTTTTGGACTTTCTCCTCTACCCTTTTCTGAGTGTTTTCCCTTTTACTGATGCGATTGTTTGATAGGCCATTTATGTTTGACTTAGCTCCAGCTACTACGCTCGAAAACCCTACTACTGCCTGAGATATTCTTTCTACGAGGCTCTCATTATAATTAGTAGATATCTATTAAAGGAGACAAGTTTCGGATTCAACTGGTCTGTCGATAAAACTGACTCCTTTTGTGTTTTAGAGATTTTGGATACGGTCAAAATTAATTTTATCTATTGCAAATTGAATGGATCAATACCTCCATTGAATAATGCATAGGCCTTTTGGGATGGGTATAGGTCTTTGTTTAAATCCCAGTCATTATCTTACACCTGGAGATTGTATCGTGGTGATTTTCTATTCGGGGATAGCGTGTTGGTATTATTTATTCTGCGCTGTCCCTTCCTCATGAGTGTCTATTTTAGTAACCCTTTTATCAATGATTTAATTACTCGTAGCAAAGGTATTATTAGGAGCAGAGATTTTACCCTTGGGCTGACCAAGGATTTATTTAGAACGAACAGGGAACGACCGTATGAGTAATAATTTGGAATCAAAGAGATATTCTTAGGCTACATTCACAACCATATTATCGGCATCGTTTATGGTTAACTCGTGGGTGTACCCTTGGTAGTTTTGTCCCTAGTCTTGTTAGTATGGATTATTTACAGTTGCAGTTGCAGCTTGGTGGATCGCATTGTATTATTGTTCGCTGGCGAACTTACACTGCGCAGTACTGTGGTTAGTATTGTCTTGCTATTCGAGTTGGGTCAGTATGAGCATGCAATGACAGCATGAGATACCCCGCAGGAAGGCGTTGGAGAGCGGCGAGCCATTCCTCCTTTGATCCTTAGTATCTGAACTACTCCATGGCCGTTTCTCACTAAATTCAAGCTCCTCTCT
>JZKD02S1471810.1:123547-144168 GCA_000966675.3 Picea glauca | reverse complement strand
GAGAGACTGAGTAGGTGGATCATCATTAGTGACACCTGACATATGAGTAAATCACCTTTAGAAAGGAAATTACCCGTAGATTGGTTTCCCTTTGGTTATTTGGATTTCTCTTATATGAATTAGACACATTCTTATGGAGACAACTAATGAGGTGAAATGATTCATCACACCCGGATTGACATGTTGAGATAGGGGTCTTGTGTGGGTGTGCATGTGCGGATAATGATTACTATCCTCTGTTAGTTGTAGTTAATGGCATGATGATTGGTGAAAGGGTGTAGACATGATGCCAAATGTCTTGTTATGAATTGTATCATCTCCAACTGATTTGGCATGCCATGAAATTATCCATCACCTGATTGAAATATTATTTCTCATGCCTTTGTATGAACACACATCCCCTTCCCAATGGTTTGATTCTTTTAAAAGTGTGGGTGAAGGTGTGAAATTTTGAGCGATGTCATGCTGATGTCACCACTCTATGATAGACATGTGGCAGCTCCATATTGGTCCATGTCAGCGTTAATGTGGCTCTGGATTCAATCCATGTGTACTTGAGCTTGATATGCTTACCAGAGTTCCCAGTGGGCCCTCACCATACAGGTGGTAGTCTCAGACTGGTTCTGACGAGTATCTTGCTAGCATGCCAAGTTATCTCTAACTCTCCCAAGTGTTATAGGAGGATTACTGTATAAGATCCAGGTGTTGTTGAATGGGTAGAAGGATGTGCATTGATAATGATTGGGAAAGTGATTATGTGAAACCAGAATATCACTATCGTGACCCAACGATAATTGTTTAACCTTCTGTATTATTTTCATGAGACACTATTCACTCTTCAACACCTGGCTCTAAAAAGCATTGTCACACACCATATGCATGTAATTTCTCATGCACTTTCATGATGCGACATCAGTCATGCATCATAGATCAGGCTCACTTTTAACCACTGGATGATCGACCTCGCACCTTTTATAGTGCTTGATTCTTAGGCCATGGTCTTGTGATAGAGTTTTTTCTCGAGAATGGATTAAGCCTTTCAAGGGTGAAATTAACCCTGCTTTAGCTTCTGATAAGCACCAAGGTGCTTGAAATTTATCTTTGGGCCCATAGAGCATGATTTTTATGCTAATTTATCTAGGGTTCTTGCAATTATATTGGTGCTTTTTATCTAGGATCTCTGTAAGCTCACCTTCAAATTCCATTTGACCCAATCTCGACCTTCAAACCTCAACCAACATGCATATTGGAGCTAGGGTCAAATATGTTACTAACATCGACTTCAGTGGGGAAATCATACCCCTGTGGTTTGATAAGAATTGTAGACCAACTTCCTTCTTCTATTGGGATTATGGAGTCTTCTTTGAAATGATAGTCCCCCCACGCACCTGAAAATTGATCTAATAGGTGACACAAAATTACTCAACACCTTACAATGTTACAATCCTAACTATTTGCTTGTGTAATAGGTGGTGAATGAAGTAAACTTAAAATATACATGGAAGGAAACATACAATATTTATTTATGTACAAGGTGAGAAGCTTGGTAGCATTCAATGTTGCAAGAAATGCTTATGGAACCTCCCATTTATAGGATCCCCTAAAAACTATCCATCTAGTTCATCCAATTCATATGTATTATTCTCTTGAGCTACTACAACTTGGAAGGGTCCAAGCCAGAGGTTGTCAAAATTTCCATGTTTCCCTTTTCCTTATCTTCTAGCATCCCACTCTAGTACCAGGTCACCTACCATGAAATTTCTTTCCCTGGTCCTCTTGTCAAAACATTCTTTCATTTTTTCTTAGTGAGCTTGGGACTTTATCTGTACCTACTCTCTTACCTGTTGGATTTCAATCAACTAGTTGGTTCTCCTTTGCATGTCATCAGGTTCTTCCTTCTCCTCTTGTAGAATCCTCATCATAGTGAGAGTAAGTTGGATAGGAAAAATGGCCTTAATTCCATAAACCAGATGAAAAGGAGAATTCCTGATAGACCTCTTTATGCTCACTCTATCTTCCCAAGCTACATATTTCAGGTGAGAATCCCATGCTTTCTTGTTTTGGGACAACATATTCACGATGATATTGATGATATTTTTATTTGAGGAATATTCCAAGCCATTGCCTCAGGGAAAATAAGCATTAGAGTGCCCAATATCTATGTTGTAATTTTGGAAACATTGAAACAACTTAACAAATTTGAAAGCTTGGGAATAATTAGTTACGATTTTTCTTGGGAACCCAAACCTTGCTAATATGTTCTCCTCAAGGAACTTAATGATGAACGTGTCAGTCACTGCTCTTGTGGGGATAGATTCTATCCACTTGGTGAAATAATCTATGGCTTTTAGGATCCATTTGTGTTTCCCACTGAAATTTGGGTTGATTTCACCAATGAAATCCAAACCCCATTGTTTAAAAGGTGCCTATGCTTTAACATGTCTGAGAGGTAGGGGTTGCAACGTTTTCTTTCCTGCAAACATTTGAAACTATGCACATGCTCTAACCATGCAATTCACATCAGAAAAAATGGATGGCCAGTAATGGCCATCCCTGAGGATATTGTATGCAATGGCTCTCTAGGCATGGTGACCCCCACACACTCCCTTGCGAAAATCATTTATAATGTCCTCAATTTCCTCTTCAATAAGGAAATTCAACAATATCCCTTATGGATCCTTCCAAAACAAATTTTCTCCCAAAATGAAATACTTTATAGATTTTAGTTTAATACATCTTTCCTTAGCTTTGTCCCATGATGGCTGGCAACTCAAGTTATGTAGGTAAACAATTACATCCTTGTACCAATCAGATTGAGCAAATTTAGGGTTTACCTTCAAATATATTTCTTTTGTGTCATGTTCTTCTGACTCTGCTACTATGATGTTTGATGATAGAGAATTTATGTCAAGAGCTCTGTAGTTAAATTCAACCAGTAGTTAGGAAATTCCTTGTCCATTTTCCCCTTTTCCCTTCACTGTCAGGATGTGTAAGTCTATCTTTTATTGCAATAGTGGGTACATAAGAAAACATTTTTTAGTGCAATATATAATCTCTAAAAGACTTCAATGCCTTGACTAGGGAATATGCTTGTTTCTTCAGATTGTTGTATCTCAGTTCAACATCTCTTAAAGATCTACTAAAGAATACTATAGGTTGTTCTTGGTTTTTATTTTTATTTTTTTGTAACAACACAACAACTATGGTATGATCTGAAGCAAAAGAGAAGACACGGAACCACTAGAGAAACTCCCAATATTTCTTTGATTCATTGGAAATACTCCTTAGCCTCAATAGTCCATTTTACTTTATGGTATTTCTTCAACATGTCTATGATATGATTTACTATTTCATCAAAGTTTGGGACAAACCTCCTCAAAAAAGTTATTCTTCCCAGGAAGGGTTTTATTTATTTCTTATTTCTTGGAAGGGAAATTTGATGGATGGACTCTACCCTTTCTGCGTCTATATTCACCCCTTCTTTGGATATGATATGGCCAAGGAGTTTTCCTTCTGTCATAGCAAAGTAGGAATTATTAGGATTTAAAGACAAACCAAATTTTATGCACTTATTAAAAGTATTTCGTAGATTCTTAATGTGATATTCATCTGTCTTTGAGAAAATAGTCATGTCATCAAGGTATATAACAACGAATCTTTCTTTCTCACCAAAAAAATCTATGTCCATGGATCATTGAAATGTGGCTCCTGCATTAATCAACCCAAAAGGAATTTTATCATACATGAAAGTTCCCCATGGGGTTGTGAAGGTTGTAGTTTCCCTATCTTCAGGATGCATTGCCACCTGGTTATATCATGAGAAACCATCCATCATGGAAAAATTGTTTGCTCCTACTAATTTATGCAATATGTGATCCATCTTAGACAAAGGTTAATTACCTTTCGTAGAGCATTGTTTAGGTTCCTAAAGTCTAGAAAAATCCTTATCTCTCCACTATTTTTCTTGACTAGAACCAAATTTTCCACCCATTCAGGATATCTGAGGGGAATTATGATCTAATCATCTTGCAATTTCAGCACCTCTTTCTCAATGGTAGGAAGCAAGAGAGGATTAAATTGCCTTAGTTTCTTCCTTAAAGGTTTAGTACTAGGCTTGAGTGGTATTCTATGTTGTATGATGTTGGCATCATAAGTCTTTAAGTCTTTATATTTCTAGGCAAAAACATCCATGTAATCCCTGAACAACTGTAGATATTTTTCCTTATGTTCACCAAAGATTTCCTTGGAAAAATTTATGTATTTGGGTTATTTTTCTGTCCCAATGTTGCATTCTTCAATTTTTTCTTCTTTGGGAAGAAATGAAGGCTTCATAGGTACATCGTTTCTATCAAAAAACTGCTCCAAAGGTACCAACCCTTTAGGAATGAATTTATTCTTGAGTTGGACCTTATGCTCAACCATATAATCATTGAATTCATGAGTGATTTCAATTTCTTCTTCATTCATCTGTTTAGAATCCTCTTCCTCTTCTAAATCAATATGAGTATTTGAAAAATAATCTATAGCTTATGTTGAAAGCTAGTTTTGCATCTGTGCTCTTTCCCTCCTTTAGCCTATACATGTGTAAAATCTGATTTTTTGCTTAGTTTCTTCTCCATGGTTTAATGAGTCAGCTTGAATTGTTCTTACCCTTCTATTGACTTTGCACCATTTTTTTTCTTTCTTGGAAGGTTATTGCATGTTCTGATTTGGGTTAATAATACATGTCATCTTGAATTATCATTACTGATCTTATAGTAGGCTGAACAATATTTTTTAGTGCATAAAAACACTGATTGCAAGAACATGCATGTTCTTGCAAACAATATTAAAGAACTTTGTTTTAATTATTTAAACGTTCATAAATTTTTAAATATTTAAAAATGCTTTGTTGGTGCCTGCATGCATATGCATGCTCATGTGCACTCAGGTTCATGAAAATTTACCTTTAGATTCATCATTACACAGTTCATGCTAAGATCATGCAAGTTGCACGTCCAATTCTCATCATCGCAGGTTTATGGGGAATTATAATTATAAGTGGAAATTTCATAAGAATAAAATTCATGTTCAGATCATTTCTTGCAACATAGGTGGTCAATACAAAATGGTATCTCCCCAAGACCGATGGAAGTTGAATAGAACAAAGCCACATGGGCTCAAGTTGTTCGAAGTTGTCTCGAAAATCAAAGTTCTTTTTGTAAAAGTAGAATGGTACGACTTAATTTGTGCATGCGAGGGACATCATACAGGTGTGTCTATGTTATTTTCATAAATATTTTATGGGTTCCAAACCCAACTTGGGGACACTTGTATCCACATTACAAAACACTTCATTGGAGCATCATGTGCTCTCCCGGTCTGTGGAGAAAGGTGGTTTAAGAATGGTAAATCACCCCCAAAACTTTGCAATAAATTTTTGGTGTTAGAGCACCAGAACCTCGACTAGAGCCATGGGATTCCCATCACATGGATAAAGGAGGAATGGAAAGGAACCCTCACAACAGTCTATAGATACATCACCGGTGAGGGTGTATTTTCAATTATGAATTATTACC
This sequence comes from Picea glauca, assembly GCA_000966675.3. NCBI lineage: Eukaryota > Viridiplantae > Streptophyta > Pinopsida > Pinales > Pinaceae > Picea > Picea glauca. The sequence continues at coordinate 138,610 of JZKD02S1471810.1, read as the reverse complement.
ACCTTCAATTTATCATGCACTTGAGCGGGGATAAACAATCAAATTAACCCTTTTATTTATTCAAGAGTTTGAATAAAATGGCCAGAAGGGTTCAAAGCCACCTCGATTTTTCCCAAAGAAGCTTGTATCATCAGGGTTTGATTAAAATTCTGGTGCTATTTTCTTTGGGTGAAATTGAAATGCCTTGGGACTAATTTTTACAATCTTTGGGTTTACAAGAACAAGAACAACAACCTGATCAATAGATTGAGGGTGAAAATGATGAAGACAATCCAGAAGGGAGGGTTTCCCCTGAATCTATTAGCTCATTGAAGGCTTCCCAACAAACAAAAAACAAGAAAAATGCCTCCAAAACAAAGGGTACCCCATCAGGAAAAAATAAGTTAGCCACCCCAATGAAGGACGAAACTCCTCGAATGCAACTGAGATATTACATTGTAAAATGAAGAGAAAATGAAGGTAATAGGGTTTCTAGAAAGCAACAATAGGCACATGATACCTCATAGGGCCCATTTTCACCCAACCATTCAGAAGATGAATATGTGACTCTCATCATGCAACACAATAAAGTGCCCAAAACAAAAATGAGGAGGCAAATGAGATCTAAGCAACATAGTCTTGAAATTGTTAATGCATAATTTATTTCCATGGAAACCTTAATTAAGGAGTCCTATGAATCTAAGAAAAATAGAAAAAGGAAAGGGAATCAAGGCCCTGGAATGCCCAGTAAGACAAATAGAAAAACTAGAATTACTAATTAGTTAATACTGAATTCCAAGTCACATTTTAACCCATCATTGAAATACCCCCAACTAATTGTAATTGAATATGAGGACAAATCTAGATTCACCAACATGGAAGAAATGGTATTCTATACAGAAAATAAAATGACAGGGGATAAAGGAAAGCTAAAATTCAGTAAGGGAGAAACTTCAGGGGTGCGATTTGCAACTATCAAAACTGAGTACCCTGTAGATTCATCTTTACAACAAGATGTAGGGGACTTTGGTCTAGATACCGAGTAGGATTCTGATGGCATTTCCCCAAATGCAGGGTTACCCTCCAAACAATTTTTAGATGACATCAAACCAAAAATCAGGGCCAACATATCATAAATGCAGGGGTCTATAAAAGAAGCACATGGAAGAGGGTTTGAAGAAATGAACCGGTATGAAATGAGATCCAAAAAAGGAAAAATTCCAGCTGATCACATTAAAGATGCCACAAATCATGAGCAGGGGTTGAAAGAGAAAGGTAAGAAGAAGGTTTTAATTAAACCAAAGTAGGAGGTCGATGAAGCTATAAAGGAAAACCACCATGTGCAAGCATTAAAACAAAAAATTCAAACTTTGTAACAATAGAATCAAGAGTTGGAAAAGAAACATTCAAAGCTGCAAAAGAAGTACCAAAAACTACAAAGAAAGCATCATAAAACCTTCTTCTTCTTGAAGAAAATAATTTGAATTAGACTGTTGTTGTTAAAGAGGAAGAGTTGAAGGATGGTTCCAGCTAATCAAGCTATCTCCTAGTTAGAATATAAATAGAATGCATGTGGGTAATCATGCACAATTGTAGTCAATCTCATCTGTCATAGTTTTGTTTTTGTTAAGGGTTAGTTTACTCCAGCACAAACAACAATTATATTTCACACTTGTAAAAGTCTAGTTGTTCTAGGTTCGAGAAATTATTGTCAAAGCATAATAAGTGGTCATTTTTTTTTTATATGAAACACATTTTTGTTAAGATTAAGTTAAAGTGTGTCCTGACTATGTTCCAATTGAATACACTGGAGTAAAAGAGTTTTTTTCCAGGTTGTTATGCAGAGTTAAACTTTAGTTTTCAAAATGGTCGAAACCCTCTGAAACAATGATAAATAAACATATTTTGTATTGTTTGAGGGTTAAGTTTTTAGTGAAATATTCAAGCATCATAATTGGATTGACATTCTCTTATGATTGTAAAGCTCTCTACCCGGTGAATATATATATTGATGAGAGTTTTGTTTTCTTGCTCAAGTCTTTATGTGTTTTAATCTTATCTTGGATGCAAATTTGTGATGTGTGAAATGTACATTTCCTTCTTCCTTTCAACTATTGTTTTAATTCATCTTTTTGTTGTCATGCAACCTATTAATCAACTATTGCTTTAGTAAAAAGATTAGTTATTTTGCAACTTGTTGGATGATTTTTATCTGGATATTTGTTTAGGTCTTGAAATATTATTTTGAGTCTTAAATATCACACAAGAGGTAACTCATTGTATTAATTGATGTTGTTTCCTTTATTTATCTTTCCATATCCTCACCTATTCATCAAAGTGCATACCATTAGCTAAGGATAACATGTAGTCATATTGTTTGGCCATTCCAACCAGGTTTCTAATCTTGAAAAAACTATCCATTAGCTAACCAACAAACCAAAATTATCAAAAACAAACCATTCCAAAACTTGAGGTGGCATAGCTCTTCCCTTTAGCAGTCAGGTGCAGACTTTTGGGACAACATCTTCTGGCACCATTGTTGGGGAATGGAGTTATGAAATATCTTTCCCTAGGAGAACAAAAAATGATCAGATATGATATTTGATGGGGAAAAAATATCAGGCACAAAGGTGACTACCATATTTCACCTGGTGACTCCATTGAACGTAAAGCTAGTAAGGAATTATGGCTCCTAGGAAAGGATCCAGGAAATCAAATCTCGAGACTGTTAAAACTCCCAAAGTCAGCCTTGATCTTAATGGTGACACAACCAACACTGATTCAAATAGACAATTAAGGAAGACTACCATTTCTCAGAGATGCCCCTTTCCATCTAAAGGCAAGACCACTGCAAAACAAATTCCTTTTTCCACAACCATAAGCAGCCTAAGGTTATCATTTTTGAAAAACCCCTTGTCATCATTCCTCAGAAATACCTTATCTCAAATGTTTCTTCATCATATCCTCCATCAACCACACCCACAAATCCTTCTCAACCTCAGAGTCCAATTATCCCAAAAACAACTTTCAATAGGATGAAGGCCATCATTACAACCAGATATGTACCTTTGGTGGTATCCCATAACTTGAATTCCTTCCCCATAGGTGACAACATGAAGTATATTCCAAGGTACAATGGTGAGGGATAAGTATCTTTTGAGGAAAATTTGGTGGCATTTTATAGTTTTGTAGACAACTTTAACATTGAACATGCAAATGTGTGGATGAGCTTGTTTGTGCAGAGTATGGATGGAGAGGTAAGGAACTGGTTATGTGGCTTAACCTCTGCTTATATTACAGGTATTTAGGAATTGTATGAGTCTTTTATAAAACAACGAGGGGATAAGAGAGACTATTTGTATTACATAACTGCATTTGGGGTTTTAAGAAGGAAGAGTGGGGAGTCTGTGTCAGATTTCACCAAGAGGTTCAACAAAATGTATAACAAGATTCACGATGATATTAAGTCAACTGAAGCCTCAACCAAGATCACATTTGAAAATTCCCTTGATGGATAATTATCTCTTCTTTTGAGGGAGAGAACGTCCACCACTTTGTTGTCCATGCAAGATGAAACTATTGAAGTTGAGTCCAATATCCTAGCATCAAAAAAATTAAAGAACAAATCAGATAGGGATAAAAAGAAAAAGAGGGAAGAGTTTCCTTCCTTTTCCAACCTAGCAGAATCTGATCCAAAGTTAGAAGAGATGACTAGGACCTTGAAATCCTTAAGCTCAGAGATAACCAAGATGAAATGGGAAACCACGCAACCAAATAGGCCATATCAGGATGTTGGAAACATAAACACAAATCAATTTATAAGGCCAAATAATTCTCCTCAAATCATGCAGAGAGAGAGGAGAAATGTTCATGATCAAGTAGTTGTACTTCCTTTCTAGAACAATGAGATTGAATAAATGGATGTAGAGAGTGATGTTGTTGTACTTTTCAATGAGACTAATATTTATCCTAGTCACCTAACACAATAGGACTATGAAATATCAAAGTTGTCCAGTCAACTTGATGATGAGGTGAAGGAAGAGAAATTATTTCAAAATAAACCCCAAAAGAAGTATGATTTGAGGCCTAGACCAGGGGATCCCAAAGAAAATTCCCCTACTTAGAAAAAAATATCAGATCTTCCTCCCAAACAAGGCCCAAGCAAGGGAACATCAAACAAAATTGATCAACCTCTTTCATCTAAGGTCGTTTCCCCTGAAGTCAAATAAGCATACACACAACCAATCTCTTTCAACACAGAGCATGATCTCAACAAAATAAAGATATGTGTACTTTTAACATAATTTCTGAAAAATGTTCCATTAAAGAACTCTATTATGAAGGTTTTGAAGCCACCTATTTATGCTATGACATTTGATGTAATCAACTTGCAGGATGAAAACCCTTCCATTACTGTGGGCCCACGCATTGAATACGGGTTTGATGCTTCTCCACCCTTTTACATATACTTGAACGTCCATGAAAAAATATTGCATAATTGCTTGATGTACTTAGGTGCCTCTCGTAATGTCATGCCTAAAGTTGTAATGGAAGAACTAGGATTAGAGATCACCAAGCAATACCAAGATCTTTACTCTTTTGATTCTAAAAAAGTAAAATGTTTGGGACTGATTAAATAGCTAGTGGTTTCTTTGTCTCAACTACCCATGAAAAGTGTAGTGATGGATATTGTTGTAGCTAACATACCCCCCAAGTTTGGTATGTTTTTTTCCAGGACATGGGCCACGAAAGTTATAGGGTCCTTGCAGATGGATCTTACATATGCAACCATTCCTGTCTTTGGAGGGGAACACATGAGGTTATACAAAGAGGTCATATTGTCATATATTGTTAGTGATCATTAGAATCCATGTAAACATACAATTTATGTTGTTGAGGATGAAATTGGGTCATCTATTTTCCATATAAATGATGATGCACCAAAAATATCAGTCAACAAATGCAGAAATAAACAACTAACATATCAAGGGAATGAGGTATGGAATATGTGTTTTGATGGATAATCTTAAAAGGAGGGTTATGGGGATGGTATAGTCCTCATTTATCCTTCAAAGGATATGGTTACACTTTCATATAAGCTGGGATTTGAAATAACTAACAACATAGAAGAATATGAGGCCTTGGTGCTGGGATTGAGGGCTGCTAAAGACATGGCCATTGATAGATTGAAAGTATTTGGTGATTTTGAGTTGATTGTCAACCGAGTCAAAGAAATTTATCAAGAAAATAAACAAAGGATGAAACAATACATAAATGAGGTATGGGACTTGGTGGATAACTTATTTCTAGAATTCAATATTTCCTTTGTTCGTAGAAAATCTAATCAGAGGGAAGATTCTTTAGCCCTGACTACCTGTACCTTTAAACCTCTTGTTGGTCCAAGTTTCAAGTATGAATTAGAGGTTAGGCATAGGATAGCCATACCATACAATTCCAAGCATTGGAAGGTCTTTAGTGATGAGTTGGAGTTTAAAACATTCCTGCAAACCATTGAAGAGTTCTCAAATATCTCCATTGATTAGGAGAATGAGGAAGATGAGACATAAAATCAACAAACATCTCATTTTCTGAACAAGTTGGATGGACACAACATTGTGGAACTCAGGAAAAACCATATCCCAAGAGGCCTAGTGCCGCTGGAGAGGTTGTTTGACAAAAATGATGTCTCCAGGAATGATGCCATGGAAAATAAGGAAAACAAAGTAATGGACTGCAACATTGGGAGAACTATAAATACCAAAGTATTCAAAATATCCAAGGCACTGCTATAGGAACAAAGAAACATGTATTCCATCCTCATGAAAAATTTTGCTGATATTTTTTCATGGTCTTATGAGGACTTGAAGACCTTTGACACTAGCATCATTCAACACAAGATCCATCTGAAGGTGGGCTCAAAGTCATTCAGGCAACAAATTAGAAAAATCAATCCTCTGCTAATGTCTATTATTGAAAAATAATTGAAACAAATTCTTGATGCCAAAATCATTGTTCCCTTGAGGTACTCAGAATGGGTGGCCAACTTGGTTCCTGTAAGGAAGAAGAGTGGAGAAATATGCTTGTGTGTCGACTTCAAGAACCTGAACAAGTGTTCTCTAATAGAAAACTATTCTGGTTGTAGGTACCCACAGAATATGTTCCCAAGATGGAACATATTCCCAAGATGGAAGTGTTTTCAAAATATGTTCCCAAGATGGAACATATTTTGAAAAGGGTTGTAGGTTCCCAAAGAATTTCCCTGCTGGATGGATATTCTGGTTATAACCAGATAACAATGCTTGAAGAAGACAAAGAGAAAAAAACCTTCACCACCCCATGGGGTACATTCATATATAAAAAAATTCCCTTCGGTCTAATGAATGTAGGGGCCACCTTCCATAGGGCCATGGACATTGCATTTGTGGGTGAAAAGTACAAGTTCATGGTTATATATCTGGATGACATCACCATCTTCTCCAAATTTGATGATGAGCATCTACAACACTTGGATCATATTTTCCAAAAATGCAGAAGGTATGGAATCTCTTTGAATCCAAAAAAATCCCATTTTTTTATGTTGGAAGGAAAACTCCTAGGAAAAATTATATCAATAGGGGGAAAAAAAATTGACCTAGAGAGAGTTAATGCTATCCAGAAAATTGACATCCCTAGGAATAAGAAGGCTATTCAATATTTCATAGGAAAAATATAATTTTTAGGGAGAATTGTGCCAAATTTTGCTAAAATCATAAGACCAATTACTAACATGCTAAAGAAATATGAAGACATAAAATGGGCACAGGAGGCCAAATCATCCTTCCAAAGGATTAAATAGGATTTGGTTGAATTCCTTGTGCTGGTTAGTCCAGACTATTCCAAAGAATTCCTCATTTTCTCCTTTTCCTTCGAGGACACTATTGTTGTTGTATTGTTGCAAAAGAATGAAAAAGGGAATGGAAAACCCATTTCTTTCTTTAGTAAATCACTTCAGGATGATGAAATGAAACATGATATATTGGAGAAGTAAGCTTATGCATTGGTCAAATATTTGAAGGCCTTCAGGGCGTATGTTCTACAATCCAGCATAGTGGCCTATTTTCCTAGCAGCAGTGTGAAGTAAATTCTTGTTCAGCCAGCCAATGAGGGGAAGAGGGTAAAGTGGATCATCAAGATGTTAGAGTATGACTTTCACACAAATACCACCAATCTGATTAAGGGGCAGGGCCTTGGAAAATTATTATCATATTTGAACTGCAAAGCACTAGAATTACACCATACTTCCACCTAATCAGATGCCTCCATGATGCAAGTTGGAAAGGACAACATGTAGGTATTTGAGAATTAATCTCATTCACCCTGGTATAGAGATGTTTTCTATTTTTTGCAGCACTTATAATGTCCACATGAATTGGAAAAATCTAAGGCTAGGTCTCTTATATTGAAAGCTAAAAAATTCTGCATTATACAGAAAAAAATGTATTGGAGAGATTCCACTGGTATTTTGATGAAATATCCGGATAAGGATGATTGTAAAAATGTCACAACATATATGCACATAGGGGCTTATGGAGTACACAAACATTGAAAGCTACAACCCTCAATATTCTCAGGGCAGGATACTACTGACCTACCATCTTCTCTGATGTCTTTGCTATAGTAAGAGCTTGTGAAGAATGTCAGAAATTTGCTAGAAAACAGAAATTGCTCTCACTACCCCTAAATCCCATTACTTCTAGTGGTCCCTTTAAACAATGGGGATTAGAATTTAGAGGTGAGATAAACCCACCCTCCAATGGACAACATAAGTGGTTTCTTACTTCCATTGACTACTTCACTAAGTGTATTGAAAATGTTCCTACCATGAATGCTACTGACAAGGTGATCATAAGTTTCTTGGAAACAAATATCTTTGCCAGGTTTTTTTTTCCTAGGAAGTTAGTAACAAACAATTCCCAAGAATTCAAGTCCAAGGCCATGATTGAATTCTATGGGAGTTACAACATTGTCCTAACACATTCTACACCCTATTACCCATAGGGAAACATGATGGTTGAATCATCAAATACGACCCTCATCAGGTTCATCAAGAATTTGTTGGATGAAAACAAAAAATATTGGGACTCAAAGCTTAAATATGCCTTGTGGGATGATAGGACCAACACCAAGAAGTCATTGGGAACCTCACCATGTCAAATAGTTTATGGGGTGGATGCTGTCTTTCCTACTCAATTTAGTCTACCAGTCTTAAAATTTTTACAAGAGGAAGTTGAGGAACCTAATGACATCCAAAGAAGATTTTTTCAAATGATTGAAGTACATTAGAAGAGAGAAGAATTGAATCATAGAACTGAGGCATACTAGACCAAGGTCGAGGCAACCTTTGACAGGAAAACCAAAAAGGAAGTCCTTCAAGAAGATGACCTGGTATTGAGGTGGGATGTCGGGAGGGAGGATAATCCTAAGCATGGTAAGTTAGATAATATTTGGTTTGGTCCTTTAAATGTGGTCAAGGTTATGGATAATAATGCATTTATATTTCAAAACCTAGATGATACCGAGATCCTTGGAGGCCCAGTTAATGAGCATTTTCTGAAACATTACTTTGCATAATGGACCAAGGGTGGTCCATCCTATACCATAGTTGTTTTTCATTTCCATTTTGATTTGATAGTTTCGTTTTAATAAAGATTCCAAATCCCAACAAATTTACTGGTGTGTAGATGTCATTTTAAGTTTCAAACAAAAGCAAAGGTAAGTGATAGCAAGTGGGAGCAGGTTTTGAGAAGTAAGGCACCTAGTATACTATTATTATCACCTCCCAGGGAAGTACTATCTCTGGTTGGATCCAATGTTAAAACCTAGGTCTGCATCTTTTCTCTTTCCCTCCTTTAGCCTATACATCTGTAAAGTCTGATTTTTTGCTCAATTTATTCTCTATGGTTTAATGAGTCATCTTGAATTGTTCTTACCATTCTATTGACTTTGCACCATTTTGTTGCTTTCTTGGAAGGGTATTGCATGTTCTGATTGGGTTTAATAACATATGTCATCTTGAACTATCATTACTGAGCTTATATTCAGTTGACTGAGACTTTTTAGTGCAGAAAAACATTGATTGCAAGAACATGCATGTTCTTGCAAACAATAGTAAAGCACATTGTTTTAATTATTTAAACGTTCATAAATTTTTAAATCTTTGAAAAGGATTTGTTGGAGCCTACATGTGTAGGCATGCTCATGTGCACCCAAGTTCATGAAAGGTTACGTCTGGAATCACCATTACACAATTCATGTTAAGATCATGCAAGATGCACCTCCAGTTCTCGTCATCGCAGGTTTACGGGGAATTACAATTAAAGGTGGAAATTTTCATCAGAATAAAATTCATGTTCATCTCATTGCTTGCAGCAGAGGTGGTCAACAAAAAATGGTATCTCCCAGAGACCAATGACATCTGAATAGAGTAGAGTCACAGGGGCTCGAGTTGTTCAAAGTTGTCTTGGAAATTAGATATCTTTTTGTTAAAGAAGAAAGGTATGACTTCATTTGGGCGTTCGAGGGACATCATACATGTGTGGATATGTTATTTTCACAAACGTTCGATAGGTTCCAAACCCAAATCGGGGACACTTGTATCCACATTATAGAACACTTCATCGAAGTAGCTTGTGCTCTCCCGGTCTGCGGAGAAAGGTGGTTTAAGAATGGTAAATTACTCCTAGAAAATTGCAATAATTTTTTTATGTTAGAGAACGAGAACCCTTAATGGAGACAGGGATTCCAATCACATGGATAAAGGAGGAATGGAAATGAACCCTCACAACAATCCATAGATACATCACAGGCGAGGGCCGATTTTTGATTGTTCATTGATACCACCTTTGGTTTCTCATGCACCTGAGCAGGGATAAAGAATTAAATTTACCCTTTTATTTACTCAAGAGTTTAAATAAGATGGCCAGAAGGGTTCAAAGCCACCAAAAGTCTTCCCAAAAAGTCTTGTATCATCAAGGTTTGATTAAAATTATGGTGCTATTCACTTTGGGTGAAATTGAAATGCTCAGAGACTACTTTTTATAATATGTGGGTTTACAAGAGCAAGAAAAATAGCTCGATCCACAGACTGAGGGTGAAAATGGAAAAGACAGTATAGAAGGGAGGGTTTCCCCTGAACCTGGTAGCTAATCAAATGCTTCCTTGCAAACAAAAAATAAGAAAAAGGCCTCCAAAACAAAGGCTACCCCATCAAGAAAAAACAAGTCAGCCACCCAAATGAAGGAGGAAACCCCTCGAATGCAGTTGAGATCTTCCACTGCAAAACAAAGATAAAATTAAGGTCGCAGGGTTTCTAGCAAGCAACAATAGACACAGGATACCCCATAGGGCACATTGTCATGCAACCATTCAGAAGATGAACACGTGACTCGCATTATGCAGTAGGGAAAAGTGCCCAAAACAAAAATGATGGGGAAAGTGAGATCTAAGAAATAAAGTCTCGAAATTGTTAAGGTAGAATTTATTCCCATGGAAACCTTACTTAAGGAGTCCCCTGAAGCTAAGAAAAATAGAAAAAGGAAAGGAAATCAAGGCCCTAGAATGACTAGTAAGACAAATAGAAAACCCATAATTACTGATTAGTTAAGACTAAATTCCAAGGCACTTTTTAACCCATCATTGAAATACCCCCAACCAATTGTAATTGAAGACGAGAATAGCTCTAGATTTTCCAACATGGAATAAATGGAAGTCTATACACTGAAGAAAATGACAGGGGATAAAGAAAAGTTGAAATTCAATAAGGGAGAAACTTTAGGGGTGCGATTTGCAACTGTCAAAACATAGTACTCTGGAAATTCAAGTTTACAACAAGATGTAGGAGACTTTGGCCCATATCTCGAGCAATATTGTGATGGAATTTCCCCAAATGCAGAGTTACCGTCCAAGAAATTTTCTAATGACATCAAACCAGAAATCAAGTCCAACATATCAGAAATGCATGGGTCTATAAAAGAAGCACATAGAAGAGGGTCTGAAGTAATGCACATGTATGAAATGGGATCCAGAAAAGGAAAAATGCCAGTTGATCACATTAAAGCTGCCATATATGATGAGCAGGGGTTGAAAGAAAAAGGTAAGAAGAAGGTTTTAATTAAACCAATGGAGGAGGTTGATGAAGCTATAAAGGACAACCACTGGGTGCAATCATTAAAAAAATAAATTCATACTTTGGAACAACATAATGAAGATTTGGAAAAGAAACATTCAAAGCTGGAAAAGAAGTACCAAAAACAACAAAGAAAGCATCATAAAACCTACTTCTTCTTGAAGGAAATAATCTGAAGTAAATTGTTGCTCTTAAAAAGGAAGAGTCTAAGGATGATTCCAACTCATCAAGATAACACCCAGTTAGTCTCCAGTTGGAATGCATGTGGGTACTCATGCATAGTTCTAGTCATTCTCATCTGTCATATTTTTTTTTTGTTAAAGGTTATTTTACTCGAGCACAAACAACAATTATATTTGGCACTTGTAGAAGTCTAGTTGTTCTAGGTTCGAGACATTATTGTCAAATAACAATAAGTGGTAATTTTTTTTTATATAAGCCACATTTTTGTTAAGATTAAGTTAAAGTATGTCATGGCTATGTTCCCAATTGAATAAACTCAAGTGAAAGAGTTGTTTTCAAGTTGTTATGCAGAGTTAAACTTTAGTTTTCAAAATGGTTGAAACCCTCTAGAACAATGATAAATAGACATATTTTGTATTTTTGAGGGTTTAGTTTTAGTGAAATATTGAAGCATCAAAATTGGCTAGACCTGGTCTTATGATTGTAAAGATCTCTACCTGGCAAATATATATATTGATGACAATTGTGTTTTCTTGCTCAAGTCTTTATGTGTTTTAATCTTATCTTGGATGCAAATTTGTGATGTGTGCAATGTAAATTTCCTTCTTCCTTTTAGCTATTGTTTTAATTCATCTTTTTGTTGTCATGCAACTTGTTAATAGACTATTGCTTTAGTAAAAAGGTCAGTTATTTTGAAACCTATTGGATGATTTGTATTTGGATATTTGTTTAGGTATTGAAATATTATTTTTAGTCTTAAATATCACAAAACAAGTAACTCATTGTATTTATTTTTGTTGTTTCCTTTGTTTATCTTTCCATATTCTCACATGTTCATCAAAGTGCATACCATTAGCTAAGGAGAACATGTAGTCATATTGTTTGGCTAGTCTAACCAAGTTTCTAATCTTGAAAAACCTATCCATTATCTGACCAACAAACCCAACTTATCAAAAACAAACCATTCCAAAACTTGAGGTGGCCTAGTGCTTCCCTTTAGTAGTCAGGTGCAGACTTTAGGACCAACAACTTCCATGAAATTTTTGATTTGTTGGTCATCTTCAAACACTTTGCAGTATTTGATATTGTAAGGGATAAATGTTATGTAACTCATCTCCATTTCATATTTCAATTGGGGAACAACATGTGTTTTAAAAGTACTAGATGCCTCTGTTAAGAAATTAGCTTGTCGATTAAACTCTCTTGAAACAATAATAATATTAGAAGCTTCATATAAATTATCAACCAAATCCCATACCTGATTTATGTACTCCCTCATATTGGTATTCCTTGTCTATTCATGAGCTTTGATTTGCTACACTACTAGCTATGAGTCTCCAAATGCCACTTGCTCAGTAATTTGCATTTTTCTTACTGTCTGCAATCATAGAATCAAGGCTTCATGCACCACTACATTGCTGGTGACCTCAAACTATAGTTTGTAGGAAAAGTGAATTTATTTTTTGTTAGGAGAAATGAGTACTAAAGCATCTCCCACTCCTTCCTTTGAATATTCCCCATCAAAACACATCTTCCATATACCACCTACTTCTTTATTAGCGCTTGTCAAAGGATCCATGAGTGTTAGGGATTCCTTGTATTCTTCATTGATTGTGAGGATGCAACAAGAAATATATTCATCAATAACATATATAGGATGATTTACAAGATTGTTCTGGTTACTCACCACATAAGAAAAAAATGTTTCTCTTTATAACCTCATGTTTTCTCCTTCAAATACTGGTACATTTTCATAATTCATGTCCATCTTCATTGTACCTCCCAAATTTCATGCCCATGTTCTTGATAGAAGAATTCCATTTTTTGAAAGCACAACAACCACCACTATGTCCATCATAATGATTTTGACATGCAACTAAGCCGAAGTAACAACCATGTATTTGATCATCCCATCACATTTAAATTTTTTGGCATCAAAAGAATAGAGGTCATGATATGGTATAGTTATTTCCAACCCCATATTTTCCATGACTACTTTGGGAATAATATTATGTGATTCTCCAGAGTCAAGCATAAAATTATGGAGCATTTTGTCATGGATATTTAATTTCACATATAAAGGCACAACAAACTCTTCTTTGTCATCTATGTGAAGGTGAAAAACTATAGTGGGGGACTCATCTTGCGGATTTATAGTATCAGGAGGGATTGTTGATCCTTTCCATGTATGTCTTTCTTAATAATTTTTTGATATGAAGGATTCTTAGCCAATTCCACTAGTGGGACATGAATCAATATTTTGGACAATTATTTTTCAATTTTGAAAGGTAGAACTGATTCCTCAAATTCCTTAACCTCTTTTTCTATATTTGAAGGTTCCCCAACCTCATTAGCCTTAGGAATATTTGTTTGTTCTTTGACTTTATCCTTGAAAATATTTGAGCTAGGCTTCTTAGGCTGGGGTTCGCTATCTTGGTTAGCTACCTTCTATGTAGGTCCTAGGTCATACTTCTTATGCATCTAATCTTGTAGTGCATCAACAAACATATTATACTAGACATAGGACAAAACTTCTTTATTTGATTCACTTTTAGGGATTTGTTTCCTGTTGTTTTGGAATATTCCTAATCATCTTGTGTTATATGTATGGAATTATTTCCCCCTTATAATAGGTGTATTTCCTCTGGATTATTGACATATTCATCATCCATTGCATCCTACACTAAGTTATTTTCAGTTTTGGGTTTCACAGGGGTTTGAATGGACTGTTCTTCATTTCTCCTTTCTCTTCTCATGAGTTAAGGATTGAATTGTATTCTGAACTGATTAGGGTTCATTTCCCCTCCTTGAGGAACTTTTTTTGTGTTACCATTCTCCATTTCAAATATTGACATTTTTTTTGTCAAATTCTTGATTAGTCTATACATTTTGTCCATCCTAGCTTCATGGGAATCTTTGACTGGATAAGATGGACCACCCTCCTCTCTAGCCTTTTTATTTCTACTTGATCTAGATTTTGTTTCATTCTACCTGATGCAATTATATCTTCCTCGATGTCTATTTCATAATCCTACATTATCGATAGAGTTTGGGATCTTCTTTATGTTATTGCCATGGAAAAAACAACATCGAAATCCCCAGCATATGTGACTTTAGTTTCTTTTTGTTAAGGATTTATGTCTCTAAGGATATTCTTGTAGATAATGTTAAATATTTTGTTAAAGTCAACAACAGGCTCATTAACTCTCTTCTTGAGTGAGACAAATTATGTCAGGTAATATAAAATTTCTCTCTTCTCCCCCCATTGTTTCATAAATGTAGACTCAAGAGCTTGCCAACTATCAATTAAGGCCAAATGAAGTTCTCTGAACCACTTCTTCATGTCCCCCTCTAAATTTTGAAAAACATATCTCATGAAGACATCATCGTGATCCACAAACATATTTTCAGTGAAGTCCTGGAAGGCTGTTATATGTTCTTTAGAGAAATGAGCTTGTTCTTTGTCATATTTGGGAAAGATAAATATTTAAAACCTTCAACTTCATAAGGCATTTGTCCACAAGTGTTTCAAAGAATTTGATTTTAAGAGTGGTGAAAATGATGAATTAGAATAAATACAAGATTAGAATACAAGGCACTCCAGGAAATGAATCTCATATCTTATGGAAATAGAATAATGTGTTGGTCAATTAAGAGTTCAAGAGTTCTAACACATATAAAATATCATTTAAACATGTATCAAACAATTAATTCTTCAAATATTTAGATCCATGGAG
>JZKD02S1471810.1:86447-104416 GCA_000966675.3 Picea glauca | reverse complement strand
TATATCTATGTTTATGGTTGCATCTATGATACATTTCTTTTGTATTATTGGATATCCGTGATGTCTCTATGCATTTCTTTATTATATCTCCACTCTCATTTCGTGCTGAAAATAATCTGGATCAGTGGTATCAGAGTAGGTTGCTCTTGATCATTTTTCATTGCATGTCCCCGATGAGGTCTAAGTATAGAAATTTGGGTCTCGAGCTTGTCTCTCTTGAAGACAATCTCTCTCGCACACCCAAGAAACCCTCCATGGCATAAGAAAAGAAAAACGATGGAGCATACAATCCTATCAATTTGTTGCTTGAGAAAACTCTCACGCGATAGAGGGATGAAATGATAGAGAATTTTTCCCACATCCTTCAATGCCTGTCGATAGAAACATCCACATCTCCATTAAATGACCACTTTAGAAGCACCTCACCTTTCAAGGTACAAGTTAATTTTTATATTCCGGTATTTGAAGGACAGATAGATGCAGAAGCCCTAGACAAATGGTTAAATCTACTATAAGGTTATTTCTTTGTTCACAATTTTTTCGACAAAGAAAAGATCACCTTCGCACTCCTTAAATCTCTCCCTCATGTCAAACATTGGTGGGAAACTTACTGGGAGCAAAGTTACACAGAGGAGTCTGGAATATATGGGGCCGAGCCAACTTGGGATTTTCTTGTGGATTGGTAAAAGAACAGTATTACCCTGTTGGAAACTATGAGGACCAGTACATGAGATAGACCACACTACGGCAAGAGAGGGGCGAAGTAGTTC
This sequence comes from Picea glauca, assembly GCA_000966675.3. Taxonomy (NCBI): domain Eukaryota; kingdom Viridiplantae; phylum Streptophyta; class Pinopsida; order Pinales; family Pinaceae; genus Picea; species Picea glauca. The sequence goes on along the minus strand of JZKD02S1471810.1, from coordinate 103,646 downwards.
TAGAGTTCACCAATAACTTCCATACCCTACACACCAAGTTGGGTATCAAAGACTCTGAATGACATTTGGTTCTGAAATATCATGGGGCTCTACAAAGATACATCCAAACTGAAATGGATTTTCTAGACATCTCATCACTCGGTGCTACTTATCGATATGCTATTAAAATCGAGCAGAAATTTAAGCACTAGAACAAATGGGATTTTGGGTCTGCAAATACACAACAACCAAAGTATGATAAATATGACCCTAACAAACAACTTCCTGAAAACCAGTCTAAGCCACAGGAAAAGAAGGGTCACAGGAAAATGAAGGACACCGGAAAATGGCGCGATTTACAAAAAATCCCCTATAAAAACACTGATGAATGTCTCTCAAAACAGTCATTGGTGGCTGAGATCAAATACAATGAACCAAACCCTGATTCAGAATCTGATCATGAAAATATTGGTAAAAGATAGATCATCGACACAGACCCCACTGCTATTATTGCAACTGCAACAATTAAACTTGAAGAACCAACAGATCCCAAAGAGGGGAAACGCCTTTTTCATTCATAGATGTGGGTGAAGGGGACCCCACATTTTATTGTTTATAGAGAAATCCAGAAGAACCTCATCTCAACAGAGGTCATCAAACAATTGTGATTGTTGACAACACCACACCCGCAACCATAGAACATCAGGTGGCATCGCCAAGGACGAGATCTCCATGTCAGCCAACAATGTCTATTGTCATACGACATCCAACCCTTCAAGGATGAGTTATTATGTGATGTTGCCCCACTGGATTTCTATGATGTTCTCTTGGGCCAGCCATATATGTGGAAGCACCATGCTATTTATGAGTCTCGACTCCGTAGTTTCATTGTTACTTTGGGGGGTCATATCTATAGAATACCAGAGGTATTTCTGACTATTCTTCCACCTAAACAGTGCCACAAGGTAGTATCTCATACTGCAAAATTTAGCTTCTTAACAATCTGTTCAAAAGGGGAACAAAAGGACACTGCAACCACTACAGCATTGCCCCAAGCACCTTCTATCCAATAGAAGCAGGTCAACAAGTTTGCAACAAAGAGAAAATATTCCTTCTACACACCATCCTTTCATGTATCTCGACTTGTTTAACAACCTCAACCTCAATAGGTTCATGACAGACTTCCACAAACTGAGCAACTCAACGTCTCCAATAAGGAAAGCAAATCAACAAGATGCAGATTCAACAAACACTTTTCTCTCTTTATTGGGAACTCAATGCAATGGAGACCATTTCTTCCTAAGGAGGAAGGATTGATCCAGGTGGATATTGATGGCCACCCACCTTTTCCAACTGGCTCAAAATATTTTTCTAGCAATTTTGGGAATTTACTATTTTTAGCAGTTTAGCTTTTGGGGCTATTTTGAGGGCCTAAATGAAGGTTTTTTGAGATCAATCTTCTCAATGATAGAAAAAGGAATGATTAATCCCCCAAAATGAATATCCTTGACGATACCTTTCAAACAGGCTATCATACACCTAAAATGGAGATCGTATGCAAAAGTTACGACCCCAGGAAGTTGATGTACTAACTTACCCAAACAGGGCCCTCATGAATTTTGGCACTTCATCTCCTAGAGTTAGGTTTTTGGATGTCTAGGGTTTTTAGCATTCCAGTTTATTGTAAAAATTCTTTTATAGCCTCATTTTAATAATCTTCTTGTGAATGCGAGTAGCCGTCACATCTCTTCTCAGAGATAAGTTGCCACCATTCTAGCGAGTCTTTCACTCTGTATTTTTATAGTCTCTGTACATTTATTTCATTAATAGAAATTGTGTATTATTGTATCTCTCTATTTATGGTTGCATCTATGATCCATTTCTTTTATATTATTGGATATCCATGACATCTCTGTGCATTTCTTTATTATATCTCCACTCTCATTTCATGCCAAAAATAATCCGGATCAAATTCTGGAGGAAGGATTTGATGTTGATTGTTGTCCTGACTCTTCTTGTCTGGGTGTCTCTTCTCCATCTGATTCTTGGACCTGTTCATCTTCATATTCATATGTGTCGTCTGTATTAGACTCAATATTGCTCACCTCTCTTACTGGGACTCCTTCATTAACCTTCAAATCAATGTAATCAACTAATTTATGAAATCTTTAATTAAAGAATCTATATCCTTTACTATTGGTAGCATATCCTAGGAAGATTCCTTCATCATCCCTATCATCATAATTTCCAAGATTTTCATTATTATTCTTTATGTAGTACTTACTCCCAAAGACTTTGAAGTGTTTAATTGAAGCATGTATTCCATACCACAGTTCATAAGGTGTCTTGTCACTATGTGGTCTGAGGTGGGATTTGTTAAGAATATGGATTGTTGTGTGTATTGCTTCTACCCAATAAGTTTGACCAATTTTATTCTCATTCATCATTGACCTGGCCATTTGCTGAACTGTTTGGTTTTGCCTCTCAACTACTCCATTTTGTTGTGGAGTTCCTGAGATTGTGTATTTTTCTTGATCCCATGTTTATCACAAAATTCCTTGAAATCACTTGTTGCCTTTATCCTGTTGCCTATTTGATTCTCAGTTAAATCCTTGAATATCTTAAATTTCTCAAATGATTCATCTTTTTCTTTGAGAAATGCAACCCAAGTGAGTCTGGAGTAGTCATCAATGATCACCATCAAGTATTTTTCCTTCCCTGTGCCTTCCTGTCTTGATGGTCCACATAAATCCATATGAACTAATTGGAGTGGTTTCTCTATTGAAGTAGAGCTCTTGGATTTAAACTGTGTCTTGGTTAGCTTTCCTACTTGATAGGTTTTACACACAAAATCTTGTGGATTTGATATTCTTGGAAGATCTTTTATTGCCTCAAGATTTTTGTGCTTGATTAAGTGGTCAAAGTTTAGATGTCCAAGTCTCCTATGCCATAACCATATTTCATCATGTTTTCTTAGATGACACTCTTATCTATCTTCTTTCAACACATATACATTATTTTTTGTCCTTATGCCTTTATCCACCACTTATCCTGAGTTTACAGACTTTATTTTACAATATTTGGAAGTGAACACTACTTCACATCGTCTGTCACACATTTGACTTACACTGAGCAAATTATGTTTCAACCCATCTACAAGAAGAACATCCTGGGATTTTCCTTTACCATTACTAAAACTCACCATCCCTTTACCCTTTATTTTACCTAGTTCATCATTTCCAAAGGTCACATTTCTTGTTTTCTTTTACTTATAGGCATAAACTTATCCTTGTCTCCAATCATGTTCTTGGAACATCCACTCTCTATATACCAAGGGTCTTTTTTTCTTTGAGATGAAAGTACTATACCACATTTTTCATTATATTTCTTGAACTGTATCATCAATTGTTTTTGCTTTTTCTTCTTAGATTTGAGTCTAGCAATTTTTTCTAGGGAAATGATCATTTCTCCTTCCAAATCAACCACAACTTCTTCATCATTAACATCACTTCCTATGATTTTATTATCATAATCCTCTTTGGCCATTAGCATAAAGTCATTAACCTTATCTTCAATAGAAGACTCACTACTTTCATCATCTAAGGGATCATCACGATTTTTTACACAAAGGCTTTTCTTCTTAAAATTATTCTCTTTATAGACCTTCTTGTGTTTGTGCTTCTATTCATCTTCATATGTCTGATCCTTTCTTTTGTGAGGACACTTATATGCAAAATGACTTATCCAGGCTGAGTGGGCCTAATGGTTAAGAACATGTGTTTCCTCTTAATAGGTCACAGGTTCAAATCCAGGGGGGGTAGGGTATGTATACCTTCATAGACTTTACCAATCAAATCGCTGGGCGGAGGGGGGTCCCTTGTCCCACAAACAAGGGGGTCTCATACACCAATTTGGTGTGCTGGCTTGGCCGTGACCTTAAAAATAGATTATTATTATTATTATATTATTATTGTTACACATTATTTTCTTCATCCCTATGATCATTAATGATGTAAACCTATCCTTTGTCTTTAGAAGGATCAATAGATTGAATTCCTAAAGAAAGAAGGGAGAAGAATTTTCCCTATGAGAAGAAGTTGTATTTTTCTTTGTAAAAGCCCTATTTTGGAGGATTTGCATAGGTTTCTCTATAGATAGGGTGTGGAAATCACTGATTTCTTCAGGTTCCTCTATACAGAGGGTGAAAAAATTACTAGTTTTTGCGGGCTGCACTATAGCCAAGGTGAGGAAATTCCTAGTTTTCACATGCTGCACTATAGCCAAGGTGAGGAAATTCCTGGTTTCCACAGGTTGCACTATAGCCAGGGTGAGGAAATTCCTGGTTTTCGTAGGCTACACTATATCTAGGGTGCGGAAATTCCTGTGCGTGGGAAAAATGAGCATCTTCTTGATGCTTCTAGAAGGAGAAGCTTCTATGGTGAGGTGGCCTCTAAACGATTTGAATCTTACTTGCTTTCATGATTTAGTGGGATCATCCTAACCTCCTCACCTTATCCTCTTCAACTTATAAAAGGAGAGGATATTTCATGGAGAAAGTTAGTTGAATTTGGCTTGATATTGTTAGCTTGGTATGTTGGATCTGATATTTTCTTTGTCAAGATAGATTGTGAGTAGCTATTAGACCCACGGTATCATAATCCATTGGAGAAAGAAGTGTGTGGGAAGAAATGAACTGTTGGGAGGAACCTTATGACATCAAGGCATCTGGTTGTAATCTCTCTTCCCATTATTTAATATAATATAGTGGCATGCTTATTTCCCAATGAATTATCTCTATTTTATTGCATAATTCCTTGATCATATGCATAGGTTGTCATTGAATATACTTCTATTGCTTTGAATTTGGTTGGTTTGTGTCTCACTACAGGATCAGTATCACAAGAGAACCAGAGAGAAATAGGAACAAAAAATAAATAAGAAAGAAAAAATTAAAGGTATGTCTCTCGTCTTTTGTTTGGTAGTAAATTCGATGACTAGAGCCTAGGGAAAGCGCCATGTTCTGTCTTGTTTTGTTCTAGATCTAGGTGGATCTAGGGAGATTAGTTTATGTTTTCATTTACCGATTTAAAATACAACACTTACCATAGTTGAAAAATTTGAAGGGTAGTTTGCCTTGGTACCTGCCCGATCCTTTATTTAGTCTTCTCACAATTTTTTCTTCAATTTCATCAGGCTCAGAATCCTCGTTCTTATCTTATTTAAATGATGCTTCTCTAGAGGTGGGTTTATCTTTAAATATCCTCATTTCATATGCAATCAAGGTTCCTAGAAGTTGATCAAAAGGAAAATCTTTTAGATCATTAAGTTCTTCTATATCATAGACCTCTGGGTTGAACCTATCTGGCAGAGATCTCAAAATTTTCTGAACTAAACAGGCTTCCTCAATTTTTTCACCAAGTCATTTCATTGCATTTACTAGTTCTTCAACTCTCAGAAAGTACTTCTAAACAGTTTCATCTTCTTTCATCTTTAGCTATTCAAAATTTACTATGTAGGTTTGAATCTTGTCTTCCTTTACCTTCTCATTACCTTCATAACTTCTAATAAGTTTGTCCCACATTTATTTGGCAGATTCCAAGTGCATAACTTTTAAAAATTCTTCTTTTGCAATCCCATTCAGAATAGAATTCATAGCCTTAGCATTGACGTTGAATTTTGTCTTGTCATTCTTAGAATATAGTACAGTCGACTTTACATAACCAATCTCTACCACATCCTAGAAATCTGCACCTAAAGCCATTATGTAGGTTCTCATCCTAACTTTCTAGAAGGAAAAGTGTTTTTTATTGAACATGGAGGCCTTATTGTACAACCGACTTTCAATAAGAACAGGGAGGCCATATGAGAAGTGAAGGAACCGACTCTGATACCAATTGTTGGAAAACTGAGAGGGGGGGGGTGAATCAATTGTCACTGTGCTTAAACAATTATGTCCATTTTAAACTCTTTAGAGAACACTCAATGATGATCACAATATTGTAGGGAAGTAAAAAATAGAATATTCAACTTCAATCACACACATGAAATATACAAAGATAGATATTTCCTGAGGAAACCCATAAAGGGAAAAACCTCTTCTTCTTGATATGATAAGTAGTCTTTATTTTCTGTACATTATCATTCTTATGAGCACCAAATCCTTTTGAGGCTACCACCTCTGTTTTACAAGCAACAAATTGCTGAGAGCACCGACTCTATGGTTTCTCTAGCACCCACTAGAAGGAAGCACCAACTCCATGAGTGTTCTAGCACCAACTAGATGGAAGCACCAACTTTTGGTCACACAGGCACCAACCTGTATAAAAGAGAACAATAGTTCTCCCTTGCACCACCCTACCACCCTAGTTTTTTTGGCTACAACTAGATGGAAGCTACAACTCCCTGTGTTCAAGCACCCAGTTGAAACTCTGAGGACAACAGTCCTCCCTAGAACCTACCTAACACCTTGAGATATAAATCTTTGTTACTCAAATTTATTACAGTGATACAATGCTTATCAATGGCTTACCAGTCTCATCATTATTCTTCTATACTTCTCTACTCTGCCTACATCAGTGTCTTCCTTCTCGCATCTTCTTGAGCTTTATGTTCTTCTTCTTTGTTTCTTCATGTGCACCTAAAATTTCTCTTCTTCTCTCAGATATGCATCGTTTAGCTTCTATGCTCTGCTCTTTTCTTCCTTCACTTAACACACAATTCCGTTCAACTTCTCTTTTGCCTTTTATACTCTGTGCTACCTATGCATGCTATTTTTACACCATAGATCTCCCATTCAGATTATGCACCATGTCTCATAATCCCCACATGGATCACCATCAAAAAGGGCTCTTAGTCTCCTCTATTCTGCATGTCTTTATCATGCCAAGTTCTTTGTGTGATCATCATTGTAACTCTTCATCTTCTCTAGAAGTTATTCTGATTTCGTTCATCATTAGTGGCCATTATGCCAAGATTCTTTAGCTTCTCTGGTAGTTATTTTGAACCTGTTCATCACTAGCGGGCGTTATCCTAAGATTATTTCAGATTCTATGGCATTCACAACTCTTCATCATCTCTGGTAACTCCATTCATTCATTTTTGGCTTCTTTGGTTTCTAATCCCTTTCCTTCACATGACCATAGATGGTGATCAACCACCTATTCAAAAGGCACTTCACAACTTTGCACCTCGAAAGTTATTCTGTGAGTCACCTCGATTTTCATAACTCATGAAACTTCAAACTGGAGCATAGAGTTGTGAGATCCTTCCCTTATTTTCCACTAATGTGACCTTGGTTGTGACCAGGGGCCAAGAAAAAGGGTGCTTCATGACTTCACACATCGGATATCCAACTGTGAGTTGTCTCGATTCTCCCAACTCACGAAACTCCAAAATGGAGCCTAGTGCTGCTAGCTCCTTCCCCAATCTTTCACTGATGTGACCTCGGCTTTGACCACAGGCCTAACTTCCAAGTTCTTAGTGATATTGGTCTAGCGAGTGATAGCTCTTGTTTCTCGATATGAACTTGGGAAATGATCTCATGTGACCATACAATTGTGGGTGCATCCAAAGGTGGTTTGAATCAAAATGCTTTTTGCCTCGCAATTTACCTCGAGCTGCCACATACCCTTTCATCAAAACCATGGCTTCAATTGCGGCCCGCTCATGAAAAATTAATATTCATGCACCTTCTCTCCCCACAATGCGACGGGACTGTCGATCTCACAATCTTGACAGTGCTCCTGAACTGATGGTTCATATTTTTCCTTTCAATCAGAAACTAGATCAATGGTCCTGTGTCCCGTTTCTCGATCAATAATCTAGATATCCTTTGGATCTACAGACTTCAAAGATTTCAAATATCAACCCCTTCTCTCCTCCATATGTCAATATTTTGGAGTTGACAATCTACTGACGCGTGTCCCTTTCAGATCAACAGCTTCGATCCCTTCGCGTCTCTAGACTTCAGAATTTTCAAGTCTCAATTTTCACTTTAGCATGATCAACGAATGAGAATGCTCTTGAAGTGATCTTTCATATTGGATGACTCCTATCCTTGCTAACGTGGTCTTCCATATGCCCTTTGCTGATGTGGTCTGCCACATGTTATTGCCGATGTGGTATGCCACATGTCCTTGCTGATGGGGTATGCTGACATAGATCTCTCACATGTCCCTGCTAACATGGTCTATTGACATGGTCTATGACATGTCCTCTTAGATCAGATGATTGAGGCTTATTTCGAGTCTTTACCTGGAGTCCGCAGGATTATGCCACATCTTTTCTGGATCAGATGACCTATATTTAATTCATATCATCTGACGCTTGAGATATTCTTTGAACGATATGACGAATGTGATCTACTTCATATGATATGATGGTCGAGGATGTATTACAACTCTCTAGGTCTCCATGCTTCTGGGATTTCAAATCTCAAACTGAGAAAATATTGAAGTGATTTTCTCTGGAGTTGTGTATCATGTGCTACCTATCAGTATTGACGATGGATGGTCCCTTCTTACTTCGTAACTTCAGGACTTTAACAAGTCCACTCTCCTACACTCATCCAAAGGCTTAACCTTTGTGCATTTATCTTTGTATCCAACGACTATTGATCATTTGCGCTCAGATCCAACCAATGAGATGTGGTCTCCTCTTCTGCGCACTCCTCCTATCTAGATACTGATCTGACGGCCAATGTTTCTCCTCCTCCTGAGATTATGATTTATTCCATCTTAGAAGGTTTTCTAAGTATTCAAAGGTTTCATCCTTCGAACCTTCTCCTGTGGGTCTTGTCTTCCCTATTCTTGTTTTCCATTGTTGTTGTTGTTCTTCTTTTCTTTCATGTTTTTCATTGTTGTTCTTTCCATCAATGATAAGCACACTCTACCTGCAAACATTCCATCGTTGCTGGTGTTCTTTCCATCAATGACAAGAAACTCTGCCTGTAAACATGCCAACATTCATATCTCATATCATATCCGAGAATGTCGACGATGAAAGAGTTTGATCAAAGTTAAGGTCCCTCTCGCATTTTTTCTCAAGTGGTTCCTAAATTTATTGGTGCCTTGTGTATCCAAATACATTTCGACATCCGAGGATTTTTTCCGAAGAAGAGGCTATCATGAGAACCAAACATCTGGAGTTAATTTACTCTTAGTCTAGTATGTTATATGATATCATGATCGATGCACCCCCGTTGACGTTCGACAGGACCAAATAGAAGTATGGGCCTCGCACCAATGGCATAGTAGGATCAACACAGAGAAAAAACACATATTAGTTTTCTAATCAGTTACAAAAATGATCGATTCAACAGACTATGGACAACCAAAATCCTAGTTCAGCTACCCCCATAACCTAAATGTCGAATGTACATAGTGTGCAATCGACAAATCCCAAGGGTAACCAACAAACCAAGGGAAAGAGGAAACCTAAAATATAGAAGGTTAAGGGGGATAAGAAGGTTGCAAATAATGTTGGAGAGGAAAAAAATGAAAAGAGAAAGGTTAAGTTTCCATGTAATATTTGCACGAAAGACCACTTGAATCACCAATTCCCTYAKCTTGAGGAAGCCCAAAAGATATTGGCACAACCATCTGTYGTGTTAACCAACCCTTTTCTGCAAGGGAATTTTTTTTCTCAAGATTCCTCATCCACGAGCGTGCCTAGGGGTAGTCARGGATCCCCCATGYCTAATACTAAAAATGGGGCCAMAAATGTTTATATGATGAAAGTTGAAGMTAATCTACAAACCATGGMTTATAACTAAAAAATGCTAGAATCTGTTGAGAAGGGAAAAAARTCCTCCAACCCACTGAATCCTTTTCAAATTGAGAATAYAGTGGGAGAAATGATAACCCACATCCATAAGGGTGCGTTCAAAAAGGATTCTCACAATCCAAACACAAGGGATGCTYAAAATTACTCCATCATRRAGGATCTGACACAAACTCCTTGTGAAATGTATGCTATGTAAGTTCTCCAGAGTTTCCCCTCATAGAGAAAAGCGTTATTGTCTGCCTTGGGAGWGACCAAGACCACTAACTCATGAGTGATTGTTTTTTACCCTATAGWACATAAKCCTCGTCTCCCTGACCATGTCACTTTTTATATAGTAGTGGTGTACGCCACAATATYGTTGACACAAAACATTTTCTATATGCTGGTCGATGAGGGTGCCTCGACTTGCATGATTTTGTTGGCATGTTGGAAGGCCATTGGACAAACTRAGTTGTATCCATTTCCCACGTTGATAACTACATTTGATGGTTGATCTTTCATACCACATGGAATAATTCCCTCCTCTCCTRTGTAKTTSGAGGGAAAAACTGTGTGCRTTGAAGTAAAAGTAGTCGATGCRCCTCTCGAMTACAATATTTTGTTAGGGAGAATTTGGACCAATGCTATGAAAAYAGTTGTATCCACCATTTTTTGGGTCTTATGTTTTCCTCATGAAGGCCATATTATAACCGTTGATAAGATATCCTTTTCACATCCYGACCCTTCATTGGGGGCATCCACGGTCCTRATGATTGACAACCCRCAACCAGGTACCATYRACTTAGGTGATAGATTATTTCYATATTTAATGGGGAMTTTTGATTATATGCCACCTTCSAATGATGTCAATTTTATTTCRGCTATCCCCGACCAACTAAAGGCTGCAATTTTTCAAGTCACATCTTTTAAAAGGYGTTAWTTTAACAACTCATGGATTTACCTTCCCCATCGACTTCGTTGGAAGGGGTAGGGTACCCTAGAATGAATATTCCCTTATCCGTTGCWGAGGTTCCATACAATATTGTCCAACAAKCCTAAGCCAACCCTGATCTAGCTCCCCTACARGAGCTAGATCCCATTCTAGAGCCTTCTTGGGCTCAAGAATCTCTCACCACTTACAATCCCTTGGACTTATTCTTTCCCTCTGATGAGGCTATTTTAGAGGAAATGACTGGGCCAAACATACCTTGGGATGATATTCACCATAGATCTTATTTCTTACCCGAGTTGAAGAGAATAAAGGCAGGAGAATTCATTACGACCATGATTGAAGATGTACCTTGTCCTATTAATGTTATGGCCATGCATGAAATATATGCCAAGGGAAACATGGAAATTATAGCTGAAATGATTCCTATCGACATCTATAGAACCCCTAACATCATGGAAAATGTCTTCGTCGGAGTGGATTGTTCTCCTGAAGAGATTCAAATTTACACTGAATTGTTTAAGGAATTTCACGACATCTTTGCCTGGTATTATGAGGAGATGTTAGGAATTGATCCATGTATCATTGAACATGAGATCACAATTTACCCTGATGTTAAGCATGTCCAGCAAAAGATTCACTCGATCAATCCTTGCAAGGAAATAACAATAAAGGATGAAGTAGAGAAATACATCAAAGTTGGTTTCATATATCCTTTGCAATTGATGGAATGGGTATCGAATATTGTTCTTGTCAATAAGAAGAAAGGAATGATCCACGTATTTATGGACTTTCACGACTTGAACAAAGAATTCCTGAAATGAAATTTTACAACCCTATTTATTAACCATATCATCGATGAATGTGAGGGTTGTGAGGTATTTTATTTTATGGATGATTTTTCTAGTTACAATCAGATTCAGATCAATACTGAGGACCAACATAAAATGGATTTTATTTGTCCTTTGGGTACATTCTCGTACAGAAAAATGCCTTTTGTCCTTAAGAATGTTGGATCCACTTTTCAACAGGCCATGTCATTTGCTTTCCCAAACCTCAAACACATATTTGAGATGTATCTCGATGACTTGAAATCACGTTCTCATAAGAGATCCAATCATCCCGCCCATTTACGACTTATCTTTGAGAGGTGTCGCTACTATCAGATTTGCTTGAATCCAAACAAGTGTAGTTTTTGTGTGAAATTGGGACGCTTGTTAGGTTTTATCATGTCAACCAGAGGGATCATGGTCGATCCTTTGAAGGTTGAGGAAATAGTTGAATTTCCTCCCCCGTGCACAATCCCCCAGCTTCAAAGTCTGCAAGGGAAAGCCAGTTTCTTACCATTTTGTTGCTAACTATGATGATATTATTAAAGGGTTCATGGGTCTCTTGAAAAAATGGGTCCCATTCTGTTGGGATGAAGCATCTCAATGCTCTTTTGAAGTGTTGAAACATGCTCTGATGTCTTCCCCTCTGCTCAGTCCTATGGATTATGGCAAGGATTTTCTTGTTGTATTTGGCTGCCCCAGAGTCTACTATTGGCATGGTCTTGTTCCAAGAGGATGACATTCTCAAAGAGAATATTATCTACTATCTTAGACAAGGCCTGGTTGGACAAGAACTCAACTAAAAACATGTTGAGAAACTTGTTTTGGTAGTTGTTCATGCTATCCAATGGTTCTATAATTACATCTTACTTCACAAGACCACCGTTGTAGTCGTCTTCAACCCATTTAAATATCTATTAACACGATGGGTCATCAGCGGGAAAATCAGTCATTGGGTAGTCATCCTGCAAGCGTTCGAATTGGATTTTGTTTTGGAAAAATCTAAAAATTCCTTGACCTTTGCTGAAATAATCTCAGAACTTCTGATCAAAAGTGGTAATATTTTTCCCAAAGAGTCACCGATCAATGAATATATTTTTCTTATTGCATCTTCGGACCCTTGGTATGGATATATACTTGTGTATATTCATACTTTGAAGTTCCCTTCTTCTGCTTCTCATGATGAGCATCGACAAATATGCCATCAAGCATGAAACTATATTATATTGGATGACACTTTATATCATCGAGGAGTGGATTGTATTCTCCTTTAATGTCTCACTCACAAAGAAGAAAAACTTGTTTTAAATGACTGTCACATAGGAGCATGTGGCGATCATCTCTCTAGGTTGGAAACAACCCAAAGTATTCTTTGTGTTGGATACTTTTGCCGCTCATTAATCAAATATTGTGTAGAGGCAATCAAGAAGTTTCACCCATGCTAAATATTCTCTCAGAAGATGCAGGCACAACCAGCTCCCATGTTCCCAGTTATTGTTGTTGGTCCCTTCACCAAGTGGGTGATTTATTTCACTAAATGTCACCTAGTTTTAGCTAGGGGGCATCGCTATATCATTGTAGCAGTAGAATAATTTACTAAGTGGGTCGAAGCTATGCCGACATTCAACAATGATAGGGAAATGAATTCCCTTTTTGTTTCCAACTAGATTGTAGCCAGGTTCGATATTCCGAAGGATATTGACACAAATCATGGAAGCCAATTACAGAGAAAAATGATGTATGAATTAACATAAAAAATAGGGTTTAAATGAGAACATTCGTCAGCTTACTACCCACAAGAGAACGGTCAGGTAGAGGCCGTTAATAAGTCTCTCAAGACTATTCTCTAGCGAATGATTAATTTGGCCAAGTCAAATTGGAATTTGATGTTGTACTCAACACTTTGGGCTTATCGAAATTCAGTCAAGACTGCTACCAATTTTTCTCCTTTCCAACTCGCTTATGGGCTGGAGGCAGTCTTTCCCATAGAATGCCAAATCCCTTCTTTTAATTTGGTAGTGGAACTACTTCCCGACACTACACCTCTTGAAGAACGTATTTTATATCTCTAGCAAATCTATGAGAAGCATCGATATGTATCCTTGGCCAATGACGCTCACATGCAACGTGTCAAGTTCTAGTATGATCAGTTTGTCCACCCTCAGATTTTCTTCGAAGGTGATCCTGTCCTAGTCTACAACCAAGACAAAGATCCCTTGGGGGCAGGAAAGTTCAAACCCATGTGGTTCAAACCATTCATTGTGAAAAAGGTCTTAGAAAATGGTGCTTATCGACTGGTTGATTTCAAGGGTAACGCTTTATCAGATCCTAGAAATGGGCTCTACCTTAAGAAGTATTACACTTAGGTTGATCACCTGAGCATGAATTCTTGTATATATGTAATTTATACAGTCTTGTATTTTTGTTTTATGGACATGTAGTTATTGTGTTTTCTTTTCACTGTGGCAGATGTCAAGGGAATATGAAGTCTATGTTGGGTTCATAGATGATGCTAGTTGAAACAATCAGAGGCTTGCTTCCACAGATTGGGTGATTTTTACACCTTTTGGTCTGTTGATGTCTTCTGGAGGTATTTTTCTAGGAGAAGAAACCAATAATGTTGTCGAGTATAGTGCAGTAATAAAATTACTATGTGATGCCTTGTCATATGGTATTTCTCACCTCCAAGTTTATCTAGATGCTCACCTGGTCATGTCTTAGTTAAATGGGTTGTACCATGTCTACGATCCCACCCTTCACTGACTATTCCTTAGGGTATGTCTCTTAGAACACTATTTTGATTATATTACTTATATTCATGTTCCTAGGAGATATAATCAACTAACCAATACATTGGCTACTCAAGTATTAGATTGGCATGTTTCTCACACATAAAAGAAAAAAAACACACATACATGCATATGTGAATACATTTATAATTTTTTTTTATCCATAATAAAAAAATATGTATATATAATATATCCCCAAAAATAATGTCATGAGTACAAAGCGGGCCATAAAAAGTCTCAAATATATTCGGTATACATCGCTGGGCTCAAGCCCTCACTACATAGTACAAAATGATCCCTCGACACATGTGTGGCCCAATACTAACTATGGTCTATGCCTATTGGACCTAATATAATGAACTACGATGTTTGCAACACACCAGAACAACTGGACCCAAGTCCTTGGCACCCCTACAACATGTGGCTACATAGCAGGGGGAAGTTCCTATATCTTTTCCATCGGCACTGCACGAGTGAGAGTTGTCATGTTCCTCTCTACTCGTTTCAATACTCTCTTAGCCTCTCCATCTGGGGGTCCTCCTATAGTTGCTAGTCCTCCAGCTCCTACTGGTCTAGCCTCTGCTCGAGGATGATGCCTGGTCTTGGCGAAGTCAACAGGTTGCAATGGTCCCAACATCTGTATATAATAGATATTTGAGTTAGTACTTTGACATTACCATAAAAAGGATAATATTTAAAAAATTAAAAAATTAAATAAATTTAAATATGTGTTTACCTATATCTCCATGCTCCCTCCTAGGGGGCATGGGAATATCAGGATCCCTCAGAAAACTGATCCCTGAATATGAATAGTCCTCGATCACAAGAATATGACAGGCCCACCAATCAAAAAAGTTGTTGTTAAAGGCCTCCTGGACTCTCCCCACACCCTATCTATGCAACAAAGCTACCCACCTGCACAATGCCAGAAAGGAGGTAATAAGGCCTCGTATTGTATCCCTTGAGCTAAGGCTTGACACTCTCTTGAAAAAGAAAGTGCACAATATGGTCCCAAACTCGAAGTTCTTGTCCATTCTTCTTCGAAAGTCAGTGAGTTGTTTCTTCATGCATGAGAGGATGTTAGTGCTCCATTTGAAAACAGTGGCATCCAAACAATGAACTGCACAATGCATCTTTTCACATGAATCCTTATGAATTGTTGCGGATACTGTGATCCGCCCAATCATAAAGAGTATTATCTGAAGAATGAGTCTAGTGATATCATGTATCGACACTTGAGATTCTAATTTCTCAGTTCCATCCTTGCAATACATCCCAATGTAGTCCTCTATGTTGTATGTCCCTGGAGGAAAGGTCCTCAAGTTGATTGGTTCCCCCCTTCTAGAGAGGCTCGTGAAAAAGTAAATTTCCTCTATCGTCGAAGTCAATGATTGACCGTCTAGCATGAAATCCTCTGCATCTAGATGTCGATACTCTATCAAGTGGTTCAGTGGTCTAGGTTGTTCCCTCATGAATGGACACTGAATTTTTTTTCACATACCACACTATTTAAGCATGGCAATGGCCCTGGGATCCTCCTCTACCAAGACATATAGTTCCTCATGTTCCCTTTCCCGCCAATGAACATACATCCCATTGCACACAATTTGGAGAGGTTAGCCCTTATTTAACTTTTTTTGAAAATTAAAAGAGGTGTACGCGGACTGTCTTTAAGACAGTCACGTATGTGCGTGGGATAAGTGTTACTTTTCCCACGTACATATGCGTGCTGGGCGTGGAAAACCTTCGTACACATAGGCCTGACCCTTTTACAAGGGTGTGCACCTTCCAAACATTAAACTAAGAAAATATTAATGCATGAAAATGAAAGGAAAGGTAAATTGTACTTACTTGGTTCAAGTGTGAAGATCTTCCATCCATCATAACTACTTGAATTCGTGTTTTGCAGAAGAGGGTTTTTTGACCTTTTGGTTATTTTCCAAATTGCAATGGTTAAAATGAGTTGTCCACCTCTATTTATAGACTTTTTTGGCCTTTTTTTCCCCAGTCTGGTCCCCTTTTTTCCTTTTCTCGGATCGATATCTAATTGAGTTCTCTTTTAAGAGATCTTTGAGTCATTCTAACGAATTTTTTCTTTTTTTTTGGTGTTTTCTTGAGATGGATTACACTTGTATCATCCCATGGTAAAATTATTGTTTTCGACATAGTTTGTTGTCTTTCAGGCTCATTTAAAATTTAAAAGAGACATATAATGAGAGATTATTTATTATTTTTAGTATTGTATGGATTACTTAAGAAAAGAAGACCCCCTGGAGTCTTCTTTAAGCCCTTTTCATACTCTATAAAATTGAAAATATTGTTGAGAGATCTTGTTTCCCTTCACATTTGTCTGGTGTTATTTTTTGGTCTGGACGGTTAATTTATGAATAAAGGTATTCCCTAGGATCTTCGGTTCTCTAGTAGAGTATTCACAGGCATAGGTTTAACCCTTTTTTGGCCAATAGATTATCCAGGGAAAAGGTACAGCTTGAGAGACATGTCTCACTGGGAGAGTTCTCCTAGTTTATATTTTATACTTTTTCGGGCTAAGGAGACTAAATTTAGAAAAAGTACATGAGTCCATATTTAAGCTCTTTTCAGACTCCTTAAAATTGAAAATATAGCTGAGTGATATTATCTCAATCACACTCGTTAAAATGGTATTGAAGAGACGTCCTTTAGGTATAAGTTTAACCCTTTTTCGAAAGGATTGGACTAATTGTGAAAAAGGAACATTATGGAGTCATCTTTTAGTGTTTTTCAGACTCTCTAAATGTGAAAAACCACTGATCTTACCTTCTCTGGCCTCATAAAATTTCACATGGAAGGAATCCTTTTGTGTCATACTTAATCACATCACATGTTTCATCCTTGCATCTTTGGCCTAATG
>JZKD02S1471810.1:39683-58271 GCA_000966675.3 Picea glauca | reverse complement strand
ATTCCATTCATTAATATAATATGAGTTCAATTGTATTGCTATGTTTCTTGCAATATCTATGTTCATTTTCTTGTTAAATCTATGTGTTCATTTCATTCTCAACATAATCTAGATCGATGCCAAATATTTTTACAAGCATTGTGTCATCTTACAGGAATAATATTTTAAATAAATAATTCTTTGTAGTTCCTTTTGTGGTGAAAATAAAAACTTAGAGTTGTTTAATATTCACATTAACATGATTCTAATTGGAAGATTTGACTTGATTGAGTTTCTTTTGAGTTTTTATCTTGTTATCCCATACGCAATAAATGGAAGTTTGAGAGTTAAACTTCTTCCCATCTAAAATTAAATCTAATCTAATTCCTTTTAATTCATTTGGATGATTATTTTTGGATTTATGTGGGTGGATGCTTACCCAATGAGTGTTTTATTTGGTTAGTTTCAACCAACATGATTTTTCAATATAGACTTAGCATAGTGAGCTCAATTGATTTTTGTTTTTGAATTTTTTCCTTTTAGAACCCTTAGTTTTATTTTTTGGATTTTGGTTGGACATATCCTATTCTCTATTGACCCAATCATTAAAGGGTGAGTTTTCCTATCATATTGCAGCTTGCTTAATCCAAATTTCTCCTTATATATAGTAGAACGAGATATTGTTCAAACTGTCTGGAAACATGTTTTGACAAATCAATAAGTGCGAACACAAACAGATCTCCCTAATTCCCACTGGAAATTAGAACAAAACGGAATAGAATGCACACTTCACCTTAAAATTCATCATCATATAAACTAGTTGAATGAGTTACAAGTGACATACCTTTTAAACGACGCTTGTCCTCGCTAGTGTCGTATTTGTAGCTCCTTCCTTGACTTTGCAGAATATTCAACCTGTCTAAGAACTACAAACCAACAAAGAGGGAAAACAAAGATATATGTATTCTAATGAAGTCTATGTATATGATCAAGGGATTATAGAATAGAATACAAGATGCTTATATAGGAAGAAATGCATTACTATATTAAAGATATGAAAAGGAGAATACAAACAATGCCTTGATGTTCTAAGGTCCCTTCCAACATTTTATTTCTTCAAACACACGTATTCTCCAAGGATTTTGAGATCAACAATCTATCTTGACAAAGAAAATCTCAAAGCCACAAAAATTACTCAAGATCACACCAAAAGCTATCCAACTCAATCCAACATTCTCCATGAGAAATACTCTCCTTTTATAGGATTAAAAGGATAGGGTGAGGAGGTTAGGATGATCCCAAGAGATCAGGGATGTGACTCATATCCAAACTGATCAGAGGCCACCTCACCCTCAAAGCTTCTATTCTAGAACTTTCATAAAATTCCTCTTTTTCCTTCATATGAAAATCGTTGCACCCTTAACACTAAGTAGACTGCGATGATGTCGCAAGACACTATGGTGTAACCTGCAATGATCCTATATCGTCGCACCCTTAACACTAATCAAGGTGCAACGATCCCTTTTTCTAGGCTTTTTGACAAAGGAAACTTATAATTCCATCTCTCTTGGAAAATGTATCTTCATTCTTCTCTTGGGATTTATGCCATTGACCCTTCTCAAGACAAAGGATATGTTTACATCATTAACGATCATAAGGGTGAAGAAAATAATGTGTAAGAGTGAGCCCCCCAAAGTATGAATTTAGAACAAAGTGATAGATGAAATACTTTGTCGAGTGTGTGTAGGGAACAAGGAACACATCGGTCGAAAACTTACCAACAAACAAGAAAATACAATATAATAATTTATCATCCCTGAGGTAGGCATTCTCATACTCAGAATACAAATGAATAAAATTATAAATGCCAACATTTAAATATCCATGCCAAGTAAGATAGGTCATGGCCACCAAACATACACTGTGGATCCATGCCAATATGACTCAAATCTGAACATAGCCACCAAAAATACATTGTGGATCTATGTGTTAAAGAATAAAATTTGAACATAACCATAAGGCATACACTGTGGATCTATGAAATAGTACAATCTGAATATACTCCAATGTAACCTGAATCTGTTAGAAAAGATCCAGTGTCTTATTCTCCACCACTCTATATTACGAATCTAACCATGCGAATACATGTGTTGAAGTCAAACATGGTAGAAACCACTTGATTACCAGTCATTAATGTATACCATTAAAAAGTGTGAGGGAAACCACCATTAATGTCAATGACTCCTAAGGTACACCAGTACAATCCAACAGGTTCAAATTAATGATATAGAGTCGAACACTCGGTGGAATCTCCCAATCAGGAGTCAATAATGAAAACCCACTATCAAAAGTGAGGAAACCTTCCATTGAGGCATGAAAGTTCCAAGGTACCAATTAGTTTCTAAGTCTAATTCCTGGATAATGAGTTGAATTCGACAAGAAAAGACTCGTCACAAGAGGGCCTTAATGTATCCCCCATCAATGACACGAAACAGGTAAAACGATTTGAAGTAGATCAGAGTAACAAGTGATTCAGGACTGACTCGGGGATGGACGACATAATAGAAGACTTAAGGACTATATAAATGGTTGACACAATAGAAGGATTTTCGGGATGAACTTCTCTTTGAACATATTGACGACATGACAACTATCTTGGAAAAACTGATTCAACAATAGGGATCACAGACCAATTTGTAATATTATAAAGGAGTATGATCAAGAGACAAGCAGATTTTACAACCTAGACACAAAGAGAGTTAAAGGGTGTCATGTTCAGAAGCAACTCTTCTATAGAATACAGGTTTAGACACATTTCTTTCCTAATTCCCCCCCCACCATTTCTGGCTAGTACCTCTTTATTTTTACATAAGCTTGAGGAGGATAACATATGCTTGAACTTTAAGCTTATCTTTTGGATGATTCCCTCAGAGTATGTTTAACGAACCCTGGGAAGGAGTGGTTTGGTCCCATATGGGCCTTTCAATGTTTTTTTTATGAGTCCAAAGAAAGAAAACTCAATGGTTTTTCATATTTAGAGAGTCTAAAAAACACTTAAAGGAAACTCAAAAATGTCCTTTTTCGTAAAGTAGTCTAATGAGACTGAAAAAGAGATAATCTATCACTCAACATACATTTTATTCAAATACTTTAACGAGCGTGAAAATAACAAGATAGATCGACAATCTTTTCATGCTTAGAGAGTCTGAAAAGGACTTTAAAGGAGACTCCAAGGGGTTCCTTTTTTGTATAACCTTTATGAGTCCAAAAAAGTGATAAAAGTTTACTCGGTTACTTTCTCAGGTATTTATGAGCATGAGAAGAACAAAGACTAAGCTCGAGATTGTTTTCATTTTTACGCAATCTTAAAACAAAACAAAACTATGCTTGGGATAGATTTTATTTTTTACATAAGCTTAGAACTAGCCAAAACTATGCTTGGACCTGGTTTCATTTTTACACAAGCTTGAACTAGAGGAAACTATGCTTGAGGTAGGTGATTTCATCTTTACACAAGATTGAACCATAGAAAACTATGCTTGGACTTCCCAATGCATAACACATGGATGGTTGGTACTTATCCCCCAACTTATTAAACTAGAGGCTTTAACTTCAACATGAAGTCCAAAGGTTGAAAGCATTCCCCCCCAAGCTTCATTTTTTCCAATGACATAGGTGGATGAAAATAAACTTCAAGTACTATAAGTAATGAAGTACTTGAATCAATCAGAGAGGGAAAAAACTATTTCATTTTTTAATGAGCTTGACATAGGAACAACAACTATGCTCGAGAATCTAGGCTCAATCGCTAGACCTCTATTTCATTTTTTAATGAGCTTGACATAGAAAAAAGAACTATGCTCACAAATTTTGTTTCATTTTTTAACGAGGTTTCCAAAGATACACAAAAACTATCCTCATAGGCTCTATATCATTTTTTAACGAGGTTTCCAAAGATACACAAAAACTATCCTCATAGGCTCTATATCATTTTTTAACGAGGTTTCCATAGAGACGCAAAAAAAAATCCTCATAGCTGGTTTCATTTTTTAATGAGCTTGAAATCAGAAAACCATGCTCAAAGCTGGTTTCATTTTTTAATGAGCTTGAAATCATAAAACCATGCTCAAAAGATTCTTCTTGATCATGGCTTCCAAGAGGACAATTCTCTGGAAGGACACCATGTCAAGGGACAAAACTCGGTCATAGCTTTCAGGAGATATTCACTTGATAGAAGAAACACACTCTGGAAGGAACATATGTCAAGGGTCACGATAGGGTTAAGGAGGTCAAGTTTCAATATCCATACCAAATATATCACCATGTCAACTATTGAATCCAAGTCATAAGATATTGAGCATACAGTGAGAGGCTCATTTTCATCGACAACTGAAGGCATGGGAGACAATGCCACATAATTGACCTGTGGTGGGGAAAATACAATTTTCATATAATAACCATTTAGGGATGTCATTGAGTTTAAGTTAGGGCCAACAAACAAAAGTTGATCAGTCGTCACAATTTTTCCATCGTGAGGAAAAGATATCACACGAAAAATAGTGGACACAATAACTTTCATGGAATAAAAATAATCTCGCCCAAGGAGTAAATTGAAATCCAAGGGGTCTTGGACTACCATGACATAAATAAAGACAGTTTTCGCTCCCAAAGTTATGGGAAACTGAGGAAGGAATCCTAAAGGGTGACTGATTCTTCTATTAAAAGCTAACATATTCTGTGTAACCAACACAAGTTGAGGATAACCCAAATATTTCCAAGTAATAGAGGACAAGATACTAATGGATGCACCTTCATCTATCAATGTCTAAGGAACATCCCGACCAAAAACCTGTATGGTAATATTGAAAGGAATGTGAGAGGGAAGATGAGGTCCAGTTAGCACACCCCAATAAAAAAGGATGACCTCATTACTTGGAGGAGGTTCCACGGGAAAAGGAGGAATTCCCCCTAGCACGGTAGATCCTATATCAACAAGAAAAATGTGGGAAGCATCAGATTTACTCTCTATCAGGAGAGTAGGATCGACTGATGACGAGATTAGATCAACCACTTGGGTTTCATTCCCTAGGGGAGAATGGGGTTGATTGATGGAAACAGATCGACTGCTTAGGTTTCAATCTCTAATAGGAGAGTGGGATCGACCGAGGATGGGATCAGATCGATCACTTTGTCAACTAGTTCAACTAAGGACATGACCAGATTGGCTACATGATCAACCAGACTAACTGATGAAGGGATCAGATTGATCGTTCCATCAAATACAGGTGGGTCAAGAGTAATCGTGCGATAAGAAGATGGAAATTGAGGTTGGGAAACAATCATGTCTTCCAGTAATTTCGAGGCTTCATCCATATGAGGGAAAAGTTGAGTTTGATGACTCCCTCTACAAAACATACATGGGAACTTGACTCTACTTTTCTTCTTCCCAACGATATCCTGACTAGTTGATGGGAGGGCATCAACATGTTTTTCAAAGGCTGATGACATGGGTTGATAAAGGCGTGTATACCATGATTCTATAACCTTGGATA
This sequence comes from Picea glauca, assembly GCA_000966675.3. Classification (NCBI taxonomy): domain Eukaryota; kingdom Viridiplantae; phylum Streptophyta; class Pinopsida; order Pinales; family Pinaceae; genus Picea; species Picea glauca. Next base: position 52,740 of record JZKD02S1471810.1, on the reverse strand, counting down.
GAACAAGGAAATCCTTAATAATATGACTACCCTTACAAAGCCTGCAAGGGTACTTGGGATTATAGGTCATTTTGATTGTTTTGGGATCATCAAAACTCCCAGCAAAATTATCAGTAACTGGTTTTTGTCCAACATGTCTAGCAGTGGTTGGAAGTTTAGACCCTTGCTTATTTTTCTTCTTCTTAATCTTCCTTTTCTTCTTCTTCTTATCCACTAAGTTATTAGCTTTAAATCTTTCACTAGGAAAAGAAGATGAAACAGAAGAAGACCTTTCAAGTGAAGAAGGAAAAGGATATCTTACTGGTGAAGAAGGTGAAGGATCAACATGAGGTTGAAGTTCTTGGGGGGAATTTCTTACAACCAAAGCACTTGTTACATTCAGGATTATCAGATTAGAAAACAACCATACCGACAATCCAAATGTGAGACCGGGAAGGCTCAAAGTTGCGATGTAAGGAGGACCAATGTTTCTGTAAGAAGGAAAAACAAAAGGTTCCCCCAGAGAAGGGGTTGCTTCATTGGTCATTATGGGAACTGACAATATTAAACATAGATCCAACCTAGAGTCTACTAGGAAAAATAAACAACACAATAAAAATCCAGGAAGCAAGCAAACAAACAAAACCTTCTCACAATGAACACACTAGTTGGTGATGAAATCCAACATCGCAAGAACAACATAAGAAAGGGATGAGATAGAGCAGGTGGAAAAGTTACCTTGATGACCTGCTTAACGAACTTACACCCTGTTACAAGCTCCCACACATAATCCTGGGTATACCCTCTAAGGAGCCCGAGTGAGTTTGGCCAACGTCGATTCCAGGTACCATGAAGACTTTCCCCTCCACAGTCACATTGTGTAAAGACCCTAAAAATATAGGCTACTAAGGTTACCAATTACAACAATGATGCCTGGGGAAACAATCAACAGTCTGATCCACACACAAAGGCAGGGTATCTAGCTCGAAATCAACTTGAGAAGGTCCCCATAGGATTTTATTCTCAAGAAACCCCCAATAATATGCACAATCTTTACACTAAGACCAACAAAGTAGGGTGAGTAACTCTACTAGCCCTAATGCGACCTCGTTATTGACCCTTGTGTTAGAAGGGCTTCCAGGACAAATGTAATAATTGGATTTAACTCTCCCTATCACAAGATACTATGTTTGTTTTCATATTTGGAAAGTTATCTTTCACACCTATTCCAAAGCCTTATAGCCTAAGATAATTTAGGTTTTCTACCAGAAAATATAAAAAAAGTCTAATCACTTTTTATAAGTTCTTTATTTTAAGGACATTGTTTACTCCAGAGGAAAATGGCATAGACTAAATGATGTTTTGACTGACTCTAAACAATGCAAAGAAATGAGAATGCAAATATTTCACTTCGATGAAAGCTATATTACGAGAAGGAGAAACTATTTATCATTCCCAGATGCATAATGTCCCAAAATTGTTATTAAACTCATCAATATTAATATCTTCAAGAAATGAGCCAAAGAGACTGTACACCAATAAAATGGCAAAAACCATGCAATTTTGCTACTTCAAATGCAAAGATGCCCCCAACCTAATGCAAAGCAAGAAATTAAATTTTTTGTTTCAAAGATAGATAAAAGAAATAACAAATATCTATAAAACAAAGAAACCCAAACAAATTTTCTCTTTTAACATGAACCATTCAATAAAAGAAAAATAAGTTTGTTCACCAAACAATTCTAAAGAAAAAACAATGCTTGGTAACTGAAAGACACTCAACGCAAGAGATCAAATATTTCAAAAGCACACAAGMTAAAACAAATTAAWGAAGGCTAAAAGCATATTCAAATCTTGTCAAGCAKAMTGTAATWAKACCTAACAAATCACCCCAAACACTTATCACATATCTGGGCAAGGAAAACCAYCAATAAGTAAAAKTTTTCAMAAAATCGTCGYGACCTACCAACCAACACAGTRCGACGATCCTARATCRYYGCGGGCCAGAGAAAAKTATAGTGCGATGAAKTCACACTGTGTCTAAAGGCAGGGTGTGTCAATCCTATATYGTTKCACTRTTCCTCAAAGCAGGGTGTGAAGATCAAAGGAAAAATGGAAAAAATTAAAAGAAAGAAGGTTTTCCAATGAATTTAAACAGTTAAAGAGTTCATCTAGATCTCCCAGTGACTCAGAAAAAAGAACCTAGGAAATCGAATAAAGAAAGAAATACAAACTAGGAAAACAATATGTTCCCCAGTATGGTCGCCAATTTTGTTATCGGATAAATCGGTACGTGCGTACACAAACAAATCTCCCTAATTCCCATGGGAAATTATAACAAAACAAAACATAATGCACACTTTGGCTTAAACTTCATCATCATATAAACTAGTTTAATGAGTTACAAGTGACATACATTTTAAATGACGCTTGTCCTTGCTAGTGTCACCTTTGTAGCTCCTTCCTTGAGTTTTCATAATAGTCAACCTATCTAAGAATCACAAACAAACAAAGAGGGAAAAAAAAGATATATGTATTCTAATGAAGTCTATTTATATGATAAAGAAATTATACAATAGAATATGAGATGCTTATATAGGGAAGAAATGCATTACTGTATTAAAGATATGAAAAGGAGAATACAACCAATGCCTTGATGTTTTAAGGTCCCTTCCAGCAATTCCTTTCTTCCCACACACTTCTGCTCCATGGATTATGAGATCAACAATCTATATTGACAAATCAAAGCTCAAAGCCACAAAAATTACTCAAGCTCACACCAAAAGCTAGCCAACTCAATCCAACTTTCCCCATGAGAAATACTCTCCTTTTATAGGATGAAAAGGATAGGGAGAGGAGTTTAGGATGATCACAAGAGATCATGGATTCTACTTAGATCCAAACCAATCGTATGCCACCTCACCCTCGAAGCTTCTATTCTATAACATTTGAGAAATTCATATTTTTCCTTCATACAAAAATCGTTGCACCCTTAACACTAAGAAGACCGCGACGACGTCATAGGACATTGTGGTGAAACCTGCAAAGATCCTAGATTGTCACACCCTTAACACTAAGCAAGGTGTGACGATCCCTTTTTATAAGCTTTTTTGACAAAGGAAAAGTATAATTCCATCTCTCTAGGAAAATGTGTCTTCATTCTTCTTTAGGGATTCAGGCCATTGATCCTTCTCAAGAAAAAGGATAGGTTTATGTCATTAACGATCATAAGAGTGATGAAAATAATGTGTAATAGTGAGGTTGTCAAATTCACTACCCCATGAAATCTTGATTATGTTTAACTCATATTCTAGTTGTTCCTTGGTTAAGAATGCGGATTCTCTAATCAGTGGTGGGCCCTCAATGTATTTAACTATGCCAATTTAATTTTGGAACAAGTCACCTATTTTTCCCTCTAGCCTTTTATAAGTTTCAATTAATTATCAAATGACTTCTATCCTTGTGATCCAACCATATTTTATTTGTTTCATTCTATTTTTGAAGGTAAATATTGTTTCTTCCTTTTCTTTTCAAATAAGGAAGACCATGATTTATATTTCCTATAGACTTCAACAAAAAAATATCTATCACAAAACAAATTGGGAAGAAAGAAATAATTTCCTTCAAACTTATACAACATGATGTAAATAGTCTTCCTCATACATGTAAATCCATTTTCCTTTTAGAAAGTTCAAAGCTTCTTGTGTAAGTATCATGACTTGTGTTCCAAATAGAATGTGTCTAAATTCCTTGACAAATTTATCTTGTACTTGAAATAAGTGAAATGGTTCCTTATGTATCCATAATATAGCGTACCATAACTTACCTGGGTCATTACCAATATATACATTACCCCTTGGAGGAAATCCCTCAAATACCTTACAATACACCATATAAAATACCAAATACAAAGTCATGAAAACCATATTTTTCTTCACATAATTAGAAAGATGATAAGAAATTTCATTAGAAATGAGTTCAACCCAGTCAAATATTTCTTTCATCTAAACAAAGAAGTATAGTACATACATAACATACCTCGGATTGTAGGATGCAAAATCTTTTCCCACAAGCCATGATAAAAGCCAATAAAAATTCTGGTAGGGATCAACTAATAGGCATATGTCAATATGAGTTGTATTGGATGGAATTGCAAAATATTGTTCCAGGAATTCCTTCAACAAGTTCACTCTGCCACCTTGTGCATCCAAAAAAGAGTCAATGTTCAGAATCTTGAGAAATTTTCTTAGAGTGGGGAGTCACAACATTTTACTGAATACATTTGGAGTTAGCAGAACATGTTCCTTCTTTCAACAACAATTTGAATCATTATGTTCTTTGAGTCAAATCTACTTGCATACTAGAAAACTAATTCTTTGAAATCAAAATCTTTGGGAATGCAACCAACCTTATCTAGACTAGTTTTCCAAATCTTATTGGTGAGTTTTTTCTTTGGGGGTGAGGCTAGAATACCACCAATAAGTTGTAGACTAGTGAAATTTTTTTTCCTAGTGAGCAAGAGAATTAGAAATATCTTTGGAGAAAGTTTCCCTCTTTTAATAGTTATATCTTTCCAACTCTTTCCAATACACTTTGATATATGTGAAGATTATTAATATAAATTATAGAGCTTTAATTGATAAGAGCTAAAATAATTAATGGTCCTTAATGAATCATCCTTTCAATATATACACTTTCCTCCAGAATGCATGTGAACTATTAATAGTAATTATCCTTCATAAGAAAAATATCTTTGGGAAAGTGTGATGGTTAAACCTCATTTATTTTTGACAACCATCATTTCCTTGTGAATTGGGAAATCATAAATGCACCATAAATAACCTCTATAATGACAATCGTGAAGGTTTCCTAGTGGGAAAAATGATAAGTATGCGACATTAGTTTGGTAGTAATGTGGAGCGTCAAGACATGCGAAGGAGTGATTCATGTGGGAGGACTTAATGTAGAGAGAAATTCATGTGGAGAAATGGATTTGTGTCTAGTTCTCCACATGGGACATATTTCAATAATTGGCTAGGTATAAGGTCATGCAATAGAGGGGGGTGGAGTTATGTGGGAAGAGTTAATGAGGGGAAAAGGTTGTTGTGGAAAAAGGGTTAATGTAGAGGGAAAGTGTCATTGATGAGTGGTCTTATGTTGAGTTCTCCACATGAAACAAAATTCAAAAGTAGACTAAGTATCATCTCATGCGGGAAAAGTAACCTATGCAGAGTGTGGATAATGGAATTTATGTAGAGAACATAGAATGAATATAATGAAAGGCTTCTCTGCATAGCACAAGCTATAAAAAATACTAAGTGTTGAAAGTGTATGGTTATTCTGTGAAGTAATGAGGAAATACAAAACTTGTGCAAGATGAAGAGGGTTATGGAATGGGATGAAAGGAGAGCTCTTCAACATAACATAATTTAAGAATAAAGTACAAGTTTGAGACATGAAAATGGATCAACATGAGTCTACTACCACTTTCCCCCATCTCATCCCTTGAGGGTCCACAAGTTATCTTAGGAAGAGATGGTGAAGTGTTAACACCTCTGACTTTTTTATAATTTTGATGAGAAATTTTCCAAAGGGCATAAATTCAATGAATAAAAATTATTTAAAATGGATGTGTACAAACCTAACCACCTTAAGAAAATTCACAAAGAAACCCCTCCCAATATGGAATTCAAGGACATAACACCTCCTCCTCAAGATGGTCCCATTCTATAACCACCTCGAAAGCAACCCCTAATTTCACTCCATGTTTTTCCATGCATGTCAACTCCTCAAACACTCAAGTTGATTGGCTACAAAAAAAATATAAATGTGATTGTTTTAGTTGATAGTGGTAGCACCCATAATTTTGTTCATAGGAGAGTGGCAAAGAAAACTCATTGTTATGTCCATTTTCAAATTATGAGAGCCAATGGAGGGATAATTAAGTATGGTGGAAAATGTGATAAGGTGAAACTCCAACTTAGGGATTATGATCTCAAATATAACATGTTTTCTATTGAAATGGACAGTTGTGATGGAGTACATGGAGAAAAATGGTTAAAACATTGGGCCTAGTAACCATGGACATGCAATAATTATACATGATATTTACTAAATATGGTAAAATCCATACCCACAAGGGGATGAAGTCCAACTCCTATGAAATTTTTATCTCTTATCATATGGATAAATTGTTGAAGAAGGTCACTCTGGCATTGTTTCCCAATTCAATGACATACTAAGTGATGTAAAACCCACCATAGTAATTTCACCCTGATTTATAGTTGGTCCTACATAGACATCAATAGGTATTTTAAACTCCCTTTGGATTAAGCCCATCATGTAGTGAGAATTATTATAGTATTCCCTTGATTTAAGGCAGTTAACCACATAATGTGTGTCCACATAAGAATCCTTTTGACCAAAAGAATGAAATTGAAAATATTGTTCATGAACTATTGGAGGCTTGATTCATCAAACCAAGTATGATCCCTTACTCCTCACTTGTGAACATGGTCTAAAACAAAGACATAAATAGGAATACGTGTCTTAATTTTCATGCTCTAAATAAGTTGACAATCAAGGACAAATTTCCTATTCCTATTATTGATTATTTTTTAGATGAGATTCATGGTTCCAAGTTCTTCACTAAATTGAATCTCCATTTGAGATACCACTAGATATGGATGAAGGAGGAGTATATCCATAAGACAACCTTCTTCACACACGAAGGACATTATGAGTTTTTAGTGATACCCTTCCAACTTTGCAATTCTTCCTTCACCTTTTAGGGCCTCGAAAAAAATATTTTACAACCATTATTGCACAATTTTGTGCTTTTATTACTTGGTGATATACTAATATATAGAAAAACATGGAAATCACATGTGATGCATGTTGAAAAATCCCTCCATCTCCTCCAATACCACTAGTTATTCCTTAAGTGTTCAAAATGTTATTTTTTCACTTCAGAGGTAGAATACTTGAGTCACATTGCCATTTTGGATGGGGTGTTATTGAATTCCAGCATATTGAGGCCATGCAAGATTGGACATCCCCTAATTATCTCAAAATATTACGTAGGTTCTTAGTACTTACGATCTAATATAGGAAAAGTTTCAAGAATTATGAGTGAATTACTCTACCCTTCGCTGCCCTTCTTAAAATAATGCCTTCATTTAGTATGAGGTTGTCTAGAGAGAGTTCTCAACCTTAAAATAAGCCATGTGTATGATTCCTATACTAGCCATACTTTATTTCAATAAAAAAATTGTGTTGGAATGTGATGCCGCAAGCTAAGGCCTTGGAGCCATACTCATGCAACAAGGATGCCCCTTGGATTCCACTAGTAAACAATTTTGTGGAAAAAATTGGGTAAGTCTACATATGAGAAAGAGATGATGGCCATCCTCCATGTCGTTGATACTTAGAGACCATATCTCATTGGGAGTCATTTCCAGATAAAAATAGATCATCATGGCTTAGAATTGTTTATGGATCAGATATTGTCATCACTAGAGAAACACAAGTGGGTCACTAACATGATTGGGTAAGATTATGAGATCATCTATAATAAAGGAAAAGAGAATGTGGTGGTGAATATTTTATCTTCAAAATATGAGGAGGAAGGTTTTTTACTAGCCTTATCATTACCTATGCCTGATTGGATCACTAAATCCCACCAAGAATGGAAAACCAATGAATCTACTCTTCAACTCATCCATATGAATCAAGAGGACCTCAATTCACCTAAGGTTTACACTTGGTAGCAAGATACCTTGAAGTATAAAGGGTGCATTTTTATGATCTAGAATTTGAATTTGAAACCAAGTGTGTTACAAAAGTTGCATTCATATCCTATAGTGGGTCACTCTAGCTTTTACAAAACATATAAACACATTACACACTCTTTCTTTTGGGAAAGAATGGACAAAGACATTTATACTTTTCTACCCTCATGTGAGACATGTCAATAGAAGAAAGGGGAGATAGTTAACAATCTCGGGGAATTGCAACCACTTCCAATCCTAACCACTATATGGAATGATATTATTATGGATATGTTGACGGGCGAAATTGACCGCTCATCAACTGGAGGAGTGAATCCGGTCCGGGTTTGTCTAAATAACCCAAACCATTTGGATTAATCCACTCCGAGGGGTTTAGCGGCTCCGTTGGCCGATCTAAGTCCTAGGAAAGTAAAAAAAACTAAACTAAAGAAACTAACTAAGTGAAAAACAATTGCTGCAACTATATACAAGTCTAATATATATTCACAGTTCRCTAATTAATATTAATAAAATAGTAATCCTACTTATTAAATGTACARTGTATTGATATATTTAACTCTCTATCATATGTACAGTATTCACAAGATGCAAATTTTAATCGAAATCTGCAAAATCATATATGAATTGACTTAAGACAGYGAAACTGGTGTTTTTTGATTTTTTATAACTTTATAAATAGAAAATGAAATGGMAACTMTCTAGCTTAGCAATAAAAATAACAATCTGTACTGTAAATCTAAACTATAAAAAATTCTTATATTGATTAAGCTACTAAAATGAACTAKCAAACTGACCTGAAATATCATCTCCTATTCGTCCTGTACATAGCATCTGCGTTCACTRTTTGATGAGGCCAACCMGCACCARATTTTCCAATACTTYGCGTAAACACGAAGMAACAACTCTTTTGAATGCTAAMGACAGAAMAAATGAGAGGTATAGTGACAAAAATCTTACAATTTCACAAGTGAGCACATTAAGATAAACCCTGCTGTGAAAACTYGTGCATGAATGTTCAACAAATGATAAAGATAAATCTCTTAATCCCAGGTTTAAACAAAATGATTACTGTGTCATAAATATGGAACATGAACATGGATCATACATATAAATTTATATCAATCYCAATCTGTAKTAAACCATATAAGYGAAAGCAATAATAGTCTTAACTACAAATTGAAACAATCTTAACTTGAACAAAACCACAATATGGAAAAGCTAAAGCTGCAACAAGTATCATATTTCATTCAAGTATGAAAATCATAAATCCATCATTCTTTGCCCCAGGTAGCGACGATCTTTGTTTACAAAAATAATACATATATAAAGGCCACAGGATCAAAACATTCCTTGTGGAAATCATCAAAGTTGTTGCAAAAATTATGGGGATACAATCTCCCAAATTCCTATTCCTATCTAAAACTAACAGCCTAATCCAAAACTATGTGAAGAAAAAGCATGTTCAAAGATGCCACAGTCGATCCAATCTCCTTTAAAATTCGTGTGTACCTGTCAGTGCACAAGAATACATGATTTTCAGATTGTATTTTAGTTGTAAAATCAAAACAATTCAAATTTTCATAACTACCTATAGAATCTCACGATTCTGTAGCTAGTTATTATTATAAATAGAATCTTGTTTTATCAATTGAATCAAAACAGAAATAGATGCAATTTGATCAAATTAATATTATATGCTAATTCAAAATGAAACAAAATCATCCTAAAATTACTTTTGAAAAAACCATACCTCAGGTTCAGGGATTTGATTTGATCAAGCTATTTTTGAATTGACAATGGCAGTGGCCGCTTCTACATTTTTAAAGAGAACAGAGCCTGTGGTCTTCTACCTTTTATCATTATCTAGCAACCTGTTGTTTTATTTGGTTAGCACATTTATTCGGTCCTCCAAGGAATTTATTTGGGATTGGAGCAAAGGGATGTCTGTATAATATCGGTTGAGCCACGACTTGCATTCATTGCACTGTGGTTGATCGGGCCGTGTAATTACAAGTGAGGAGCTTCTTAATTTACTATCAGTTCCTCTGTCGAGTTTGATCCCAGGGTATTTAGGGTCATCTTTAAGACATGGCGGGAGGTTCGTCACACAGTCATAGGGCTTGAATGAACAAAGGCCGTGTGAGTATGGATACTCCTCGGTTAGAAACCATTTGATTTCGGAATAAAAATATTCACTCAACATAATTGGTTGTTGGTCTGAGTTTTCTTTTGGTTTGTTATGAGAACACCGTGAAACCCAATGCGTAGCCTTTTTACTTTTGTGATTGATATCATTGTTACCCTTACCCTTTTTCCTTGCATACCTTTTAATAGGCTTATCACCATCTTTTAGGCATGAATCAGGCCGGGTGTCAGTCTGGGTAGGGTTTGGGTAGGTCGAGGGTTCAAGAGTGGGCAAGAGCATAGGAGGAGGAACGACAGGCCCAACAAGAGTTTATGTAACAACAGTTTTGTCAACTTGTCCAATTTCAGGTCTGGCAAAACCATTTCTCAACAAGAAAGTGTCCCAACAATCGCCATTCAACTTCAACTGATAAATCACAATAATTTTAATTAAATAGTGGTGGAAGAGGCTGAAGTTGGCTTTCTCCCTCCTGAAATGTTTATCCATTTTATATAAACTTTGAAGGAGGAAATGTGGCATATTTAAGGGAAAATCTATGAAACTCATGAGCAGCCATAGGTGGTATAGGAAAACTAGGTTGTATCTACCCTCGCATGTAACAAACTACTTGATAATAGACAACAAATCATGCCACCTAGACTTAAGAGCTATAAATGGCATACCTTTATCGCAACTGTTGATTTTCCTTGAGGTAAACAGCAGTGGCCATCATACTTCGTCAACCTTCAAATTTTTAAACCATCTTTGCCCCTCGGCTGGCAGACCAGTAGCTGAGCTGAGGAAATCCTCGTTTACTTCGAGCTGGACATCCCCAATTTTGGCTCTGTACCCATCAAATGTAAGTGTGAATTGTTGAGCGACTGCGAGGTTGAAACCCTTGAAATTCTCAATAAAAACCAACCATCCATTCCTCTCTAGGTCCTCTCGGGCATTATCAAACAACAACAAAGTTTGGACACCATTGGGCTCAATTCGCACTACAGGTTCCATAGCTAATAGCACAAAATCAACAGGGTAATCGGTGAGAGGATTTGATAGGGTAGACACAGAACCATTTTTCCCACAGCTTCCCCAAAACAAGCAAAGGAAACCCGAAATGCAAGACAGAGCGTTAATGATTATGTGTGCGAGGGTGGTGGAGTAGTTCGAGGCCATGCAAACAAATCATATTTGGCTGTACTTGGAATGACACCTCGGTACATAAAAATCATAACCATTGAAAACATTGATATACATATCCAAAAATCGATCTGAATGTTAAATAAACAATGGCAATTGCACGATTTAAAAGAAACACCAATATGTCGAATAAACCATTGCATCAATGATTTCATCAAAGACACCAATATGTCAAATAACCATTGCATCAACGAATTTATAAATCGAAACCATATTAACAATAGTCAAATGCAAAGTGAGTGGTGGTTTAGTACATATGAAATGAAGGTGTGTTTAAGACCAAGGAGTAGTAACCAGGTTCAAGTAGGTTCATGATAAACCAAATGATCATTTTAATGCAATCAACATGAATTCCAACAGTAGGTTTTCACGCTTGCAGTCGTGAAAATGAAAACGAAAAGCCGGTATGCAAAAGCGAAAGATAATGGTGTCGTTTTTTTTTTAAAAGTTGCGACGAGTATTGAAGGTTCAAAACCCTTGTGTAGGCAGCTTGTAAGGAAAAAGATAGGAATTAATACAGCTGCCCACAGGATATTATAGTGGTATTTTAGGGAATAAATCAGACATCATGGTCATAGTGTTATAGCTCAAAATTCCACTTTTATGCATCCTTGATGTTGGCCTACTCATTCACACATCTACCAACCCATTTTGATGGAATTCTTCTAAAAAAAAAACATTTTCCTTGGCATACATGGACTATTGTATATGTAGAGCATGTACATAAACTAGATGCATACCTGAACGCCTGCATACATATGCTTGCTTCATTACTAAAAGCATGCATGTACTCTAAAATGTGACAAAAAAATATAAAATCCATGCTTTCCAGCAGAGTTTACGAGCTATCTTAGGTTTTTCAACCATATTACCTCATGTAGCCCTTCTGGAAACGAATTAACCATATTTTTATCATATTAAAAGGGCCCTAGGGGGGTCATTTGGACATATCAAACTAGAGGCAAGAGAACTCTACCAAAATTTCTCCCTTGTTTCCAAAGCCTTCTGCATTTGCTCTGACTTTTATCCTCAACATTCCCTTCCATCCATATTCATTATACCATCCATCCTTTCCCTTTGTATTGGCATGTTGGCGGTGAATATAGTATTGGGAATAGTTCACTTGGAGACATAGTAGAAGAACCCAGACGAGGTTCATGGAGCGACACCAACAAAGTTCAGGTTGTAACCTCCAATTTTGTTATTAATAAAAGAGAAAAGTTATTGTCCTAGATCTTATGTCTATGTGTTTATGTTTATGAATCTTCTCATGAATAAATAACTCTTTCGATAATATTGATAATTAAGTATTTGTTGTCCTATATTGTTCTATACCATTTTTTTAGGATAGCTTTGGAAGGAGGCCTATAGTCTTGGAACATACAACAATCAGAAGGGATCGACATCAACCATAAGGACTTAAGGTACATGTTTCTATCTTATTTCTCTTCCCTTAATTATCGTAAGGTTGTGTGTGGTTTGGGGTAGAATATAACATTTTTTGTATTTCAACATGTCAAGGCTCTGCCTAGTCTCTAGACCCAGATTAGGGGGATTTTCCCCATAGAAGAGTTGGTGACTCCATTAGGGAATCTCTCTAGGGTGTTGTTAGGATATTTTTGTTTGTCTTTAATTCCCATTTTTTTTTTGATCCAGGTGGATATCGGTGGCCACCCACCTTTGTCGACTGGCTCAAAACAGTTTTCTGCCAATTTTGCCAATTTACTATTTTTAGCAGGTTTTAACTTTTGGGGCCATTTTGAGGGCCTAAATGAAGGTTTTCCAAGATTGAGGTTCCCAATGATAGTTGAAGGGATTATTGAGACCCCAAAATGAATCTTCTCAATTATACCTTTCCAACGAGCTATCATATGCCTAAAACGAAGATCGTATGCAAAAGTTACGACCCCGGGAAGTTGATGTACTAACTTACCCAAACGGGGCCCACATGACTTTTGGCGCT
>JZKD02S1471810.1:27685-39673 GCA_000966675.3 Picea glauca | reverse complement strand
GAAAGCAATAATAGTCTTAACTACAAATTGAAACAATCTTAACTTGAACAAAACCACAATATGGAAAAGCTAAAGCTGCAACAAGTATCATATTTCATTCAAGTATGAAAATCATAAATCCATCATTCTTTGCCCCAGGTAGCGACGATCTTTGTTTACAAAAATAATACATATATAAAGGCCACAGGATCAAAACATTCCTTGTGGAAATCATCAAAGTTGTTGCAAAAATTATGGGGATACAATCTCCCAAATTCCTATTCCTATCTAAAACTAACAGCCTAATCCAAAACTATGTGAAGAAAAAGCATGTTCAAAGATGCCACAGTCGATCCAATCTCCTTTAAAATTCGTGTGTACCTGTCAGTGCACAAGAATACATGATTTTCAGATTGTATTTTAGTTGTAAAATCAAAACAATTCAAATTTTCATAACTACCTATAGAATCTCACGATTCTGTAGCTAGTTATTATTATAAATAGAATCTTGTTTTATCAATTGAATCAAAACAGAAATAGATGCAATTTGATCAAATTAATATTATATGCTAATTCAAAATGAAACAAAATCATCCTAAAATTACTTTTGAAAAAACCATACCTCAGGTTCAGGGATTTGATTTGATCAAGCTATTTTTGAATTGACAATGGCAGTGGCCGCTTCTACATTTTTAAAGACAACAGAGCCTGTGGTCTTCTACCTTTTATCAATAGCTAGCAACCTCTTGTTTTCTTTGGTTAGCACATTTACTCGGTCCTCCAAGGACTTTATTTGGGATTGGAGCAAAGGGACGTCTGTATAATATCGGTTGAGCCACGACTTGCATTCATTACATTGTGGTTGATCGGGTCGTGTAATTACAGGTGAGGAGATTCTTAATTGACTATCAGTTCCTCTGTCGAGTTTGATCCCAGGGTAGTTAGGTTCATCTTTAAGACATGGTGGGAGGTTCGTCACATAGTCATAGGGCTTGAATGAAAAAAGGTCGTGTGAGTATGGATACTCCTCGGTCAGAAACCATTCGATTTCAGAATCAGAATCTTCACTCAACAGAATTGGTTGTTGGTCTGAGTTTTCTTTTGGTTTGTTATGAGAACACCGTGAAACCCAACGCATAGCATTTTTACTTTTGTAATTGATATCGTTGTTACCCTTACCCTTTTTCCTTGTAGACCTTTTAATAGACTTATCACCATATTTTAGGCATGAATCAGGTCGGGTGTCAGTCCGGGTAGGGTTCGGGTAGGTAGAGGGTTCAAGAGTGGGCAAGAGAATAGGAGGAGGAACGACAGGCCCAACAAGGGTTTCTGTAACAACAGTTTTGTCAACTTGTCCAATTTCAGGCCTGGAAAAACCATTTCTCAACAAGAAAGTGTCCCAACAATCGCCATTCAACTTCAATTGATAAATCACAATAATTTTAATTAAACAGTGGTGGAAGAGGCTGAAGTTGGCTTTCTCCCTCCTGAAATGTTTAGCCATTTTATATAAACTCTGAAGGAGGAAATGTGGCATATTTAAGGGAAAATCTATGAAACTCATGAGCAGCCATAGGTGGTATAGGAAAACTAGGTTGTATCTACCCTTGCATGTAACAAGCTGCTTGATAATAGACAACAAATCATGCCACCTAGACTTAAAAGCTATAACTGGAATACTTTTATCGCAACTGTTGATTTTCCTTGAGGTAAACAACAGTGGCCATGGTACTTCGTCAACCTTCAAATTTTTAAACCATCTTTTCCCCTCGACTGGCAGACCAGTAGCTGAGCTGAGGAAATCCTCGTTTGCTTCGAGCTGGACATCCCCAATTTTGGCTCTGCACCCATCGAATGTAAGTGTGAATTTTTGAGTGACTGCGAGGTTGAAACCCTCAAACTTCTCAATAAAAACCAACCGTCCATTCCTCTCTAGGTCCTCTCGGGCATTATCAAACAACAACAAAGTTTGGACACCATTGGGATCAATTCGCACTACAGGTTCCATAGCTAATAGCACAAAATCAACAAGGTAATCAATGAGAGGCTTTGACAGGGTAGACACAGAACCATTTTTCCCACAGATTCCCCAAAAAAAGCAAAGGCAACCCGAAATGCAAGACAGAGCATTAATGATTATGTGTGCGAGGGTGGTGGAGTAGTTCGAGGCCATGCAAACAAATCATATCTGGCTGTACTTGGAATGACACCTCGGTACATAAAAATCATAACCATTGAAAACCATGATATACATATCCAAAAATCGATCTGAATGTTAAATAAACAATAGAAATTGCACGATTTAAAAGAAACACCAATATGTCGAATAAACCATTGCATCAATGATTTCATCAAAGACACCAATATGTCAAATAACCATTGCATCAACGAATTTATAAATCAAAACCATATTAATAATAGTCAAATGCAAAGTGAGTGGTGGTTTAGTACATATGAAATCAAGGTGTGTTTAAGACCAAGGAGTAGTAACCAGGTTCAAGTAGGTTCATGATAAACCAAATGATCATTTTAATGCAATCAACATGAATTCCAACTGTAGGTTTTCATGCTTGCAGTCATGAAAATGAAAATGAAAATCCAGTATGCAAAAGTGAAAGATAATGGTGTCGTTTTTTTTTTAAAAGTTGCGACGAGTATTGAGGGTTCAAAACCCTTGTGTAGGCAGCTTGTAAGGAAAAAGATAGGAATTAATACGGCTACCAACAGGATATTATAGTGGTATTTTAGGGAATAAATCAGACATCATGGTCATAGTGTTGTAGCTCAAAATTCCACTTTTATGCATCCTTGATGTTGGCGTACTCATTCACACATCTACCAACCCATTTTGATGGAATTCTTCTAAAAAAAAAACATTTTCCTTGGCATACATGCACTATTGTATATGTAGAGCATGTACATAAACTAGATGCATACCTGAATGCTTGCTTCATTACTAAAAGCATGCATGTACTCTAAAATGTGACAAAAAAATATAAAATCCGCGCTTTCCAGCAGAGTTTATGAGCTATCTTAGGTTTTTTAAACATATTACCTCATGTAGCCCTTCTGGAAATGAATTAACCATATTTTTATCATATTAAAAGGGCCCTAGGGGGTTCATTTGGACATATCAAACTAGAGGCAAGAGAACTCTACCAAAATTTCTCCCTTGTTTCCAAAGCCTTCTGCATTTGCTCTGAGTTTTATCCTCAACATTCCCTTCCATCCATATTCATTATACCATCCATCCTTTCCCATTGTATTGGCATGTTGGTGGTGAATATAGTATTGGGAATAGTTCACTTGGAGACATAGTAGAAGAACCCAGACGAGGTTCATGGAGCGACACCAACAAAGTTCAGGTTGTAACCTCTAATTTTGTTATTAATAAAAGAGAAAAGTTATTGTCCTAGATCTTATGTCTATGTGTTTATGTTTATGAATCTTCTCATGAATAAACAACTCTTTAGATAATATTGATAATTAAGTATTTGTTGTTCTATATTGTTCTATACCATTGTTTTAGGATAGCTTTGGAAGGAGGCCTACAGTCTTGGAACATACAAAAATCAAAAGGGATTGACATCAACCATAAGGACTTAAGGTACATGTTTCTATCTTATTTATCTTCCCTTAATTATCGTAAGGTTGTGTGTAGTTTGGGGTAGAATATAACATTTTTTGTATTTCAATGTGTCAAGGCTCTGCCTAGTCTCTAGACCCAGATTAGGGGGATTTTCCCCATAGAAGAGTTGGTGACTCCATTGGGGAATCTCTCTAGGGTCTTGTTAGGAGATTTTTGTTTGGCTTGAATTCCTATTTTTTTTTTTTGATCCAGGTGGATATCGGTGGCCACCCACCTTTGTCGACTGGCTCAAAACAGTTTTCTGCCAATTTTGGCAATTTACTATTTTTAGCAGGTTTTAACTTCTGGGGCCATTTTGAGGGCCTAAATGAATGTTTTTTCAAGATCGAGGTTCTCAATGATAGGCGAATGGATTATTGAGCCCCCAAAATGAATATTATCAATGATACCTTTCCAATGAGCTATCATATGCCTAAAACGAAGATCGTATGCAAAAGTTATGACCCCGGGAAGTTGATGTACTAACTTACCCAAACGGGGCCCACATGACTTTTGGCGCTTCATCTCCTAGGGTTAGGTTTTTGGATGTCTAAGAATTTTGACATTTCCATTTATTGTAAAAATGCCTTCAGAGCCTCATTGTAATGATCTTCTTGCGAATGTGAGTAGCCATCACATCTCTTCTCATAGATAAGTTGCCACCATTCTAGCGAGTCTTTCACTCTGTATTTTTACAGTCTCTGTACATTTCTTTCATTAATAGAAATCATGTATTGCTGTATCTCTGCGTTTATGGTTGCATCTCTGATATATTTATGTTATATTATTGGATATACGCAATATCTCTATGCATTTCTTTATTATATTTCCACTCTCATTTCGTGCCGAAAATAATCCGGATCAGTGGTATCCGAGCAGGCTGCTCTTGATCATTTTTTCAGTGCATGTCCCCAACGAGGTCCAAGTATAGAAATTTGGGTCTCGATCTTGTCTCTCTTGAAGACAATCGCTCTCACACACCCAAGAAACGCTCAATTGTAGAAGAAAATAAAAACGACGGAGAAGATGATCCTATCAATTTGTTGCTTGAGCAAGCTCTCACAGGACAGAGGGATGAAATGATGGAGAATTTTTCCCACATCCTTCAATGTCTGTCGATAGCATCAGGCACATATTCATCAAGTGGCCACTTTGGAGGCACCTCTCCTTTCAAGGTACAAGTTAATTTTGATATTCCTGTATTTGAAGGACAGATAGATGCAGAAGCCCTAGNATCACATCTCTTCTCAGAGATAAGTTGCCACCATTCTAGCGAGTCTTTCACTCTGTATTTTTACAGTCTCTGTACATTTATTTCATTAATAGAAATCATGTATTATTGTATCTCTATGTTTATGGTTGCATATATGATATATTTATGTTATATTATTAGATATACACAATATCTCTATGCATTTCTTTATTATATCTCCACTCTCATTTCGTGCCAAAAATAATCCGGATCAGTGGTATCAGAGCAGGCTGCTCTTGATCATTTTTTCAGTGCATGTCCCCAACGAGGTCCGAGTATAGAAATTTGGGTCTCTATCTTGTCTCTCTTGAACACAATCACTCACACACACCCAAGAAACCCTCAATGGTAGAAGAAATTAAAAACGACGGAGCAGATGATCCTATCAATTTGTTGCTTGAGCAAGCTCTCACAGGACAGAGGGATGAAACGATGGAGAATTTTTCCCACATCCTTCAACATCTGCCGATAGCATCAGGAACATCTTCATCAAGTGGCCACTTTGGAGGCACCTCTCCTTTCAAGGTACAATTTAATTTTGATATTCCTGTATTTGAAGGACAGATAGATGCAGAAGCCCTAGAAAAATGGTTAAATCTGCTAGAAGGTTATTTCTCTGTTCACAATTTTTCTGACAAAGAAAAGATCACCTTCACACTCCTTAAATCTCTCCCTCATGTCAAACATTGGTGGGAAACCTACTGAGAGAAAATTTCCACAGAGGAGTCTAGAAAATATGGGGTCGATCCCACTTGAGATTTTTTTGTGGATGTGGTAAAGGAACAATATTACCCTGTTGACAACTATGAGGACCAATACATGAGATGGACCACATTGCGGCAAGAGATTGGCCAAGAAGTTCTGGATTTCACCAATACCTTCCATACCTTGTGTACCAATTTGGGTATCAAAGACTCCAAGTGAAAATTGGTTCTGAAATACCATGGGGCTCTACACAGATACATCCAAACTAAAATGGATTTTCTGGACATCTCATCACTCGGTGCTTCCTATCGATATTATGTTAAAATTGAGTAGAAATTTAAGCACCAGAACAAACAGGAGTTCAGGTCTACAAATCCACAACAACCAAAGTATGACAAAGAAAACCCTAACAAATAGTCTCCCGAAAACCAATCCAAGACACAGGAAAAGAAGGGTCACGGGAAGACAAAGAAGGACACTGGAAAATTGTGCAATTTCCACAAAATCCCCTGGCACAACATCGATGAATGTCGCTCAAAACAGTCATTGGTGGCCGATATCAAAGACAAGGAGCCAAACCTTGATTCATAATTTGATTCTGAAAATACTTGTAAAGGACAGATCATTGACACAGACCCCACTGCTATTGTCGTGCCCACAACAATTCAACCAGAGGAACCAACAGATCCTGAAGAGGAGGAACAACTTTTTCATTCACAGATGTTGGTGAAGGGGACCCTGCTGCATTTTATTGTTGATTGCAAAATCCAGAAGAACCTCATCTCAGTAGAGGTTGTCAAACAGTTGGGATTGTCGACAACACCACACCCGCAACCATACAACATCAGGTGGCTTTGCCAAGGATGAGATCTTCGTGTCAGCCAACAGTGTCGATTTCCATATGGCATCCAACCCTTCAAGGATGTGGTATTATGTGATGTTGCCCCACTGGATGTCTGTGATGTTCTCTTGGGCCAGCCATATATGTGGAAGCACCATGCTATTTATGAGTCTCGACCTCGTAGTGTCATTGTCACTTTGGGGGGTCATCTCTACAGAATACCAGAGGTAGTTCCCACTACTGTTCCACCTAAAAAGTGTCGCAAAGTAGTATCTCATACTGCAAAATTTAGCTTCTTCACAATCTGTTCAAAAGGAGAACAGAAGGACACTGCAACCACTACATCCTCGCCCCAAGCACCTTCTATCCCATAGAAGCAGGTCAACAAGGCTGTAGCAAAATGAAAAGATTCCTTCTGCACAACATTCTCTCATGTATCCTGACTTGTTGAACAGCCTCAACCTCAACAGGTTCGTGACAGATTTCCACAAACTGAGCAGCGCGACGTCTCCAGCAAGACAAGCAGCTCACCAAGATGCAGATTCAACAAACTCTTTTCCCTCCTCCCTGGGAAATCAATGCAATGGATACCATTACTTCCTAAGGAGGGAGGATTGATCTAGGTGGATATCGGTGGCCACCCACCTTTGCCGACTGGCTCAAAATAGTTTTCTGCCAATTTTGGCAATTTACTATTTTTAGCAGGTTTTAACTTCTGGGGCCATTTTGAGGGCCTAAATGAAGGTTTTTAGAGATTGAGGTTCTCAATGATATCCAAAGGCATGATTGAACCCCCAAAATGAATCTCCTCAACAATACCTTTCCAACGAGCTATCATACACCTAAAACGGAGACCGTATGCAAAAGTTACGATCTCGAGAAGTTGATGTACTAGCTTACCCAAACGGGGCCCACATGACTTTTGGCACTTCATCTCCTAGGGTTAGGTTTTTGGATGTCTAAGACTTTTGACATTCCCATTTATTGTAAAAAGGCCTTTAGAGCCTCATTGTAACGATCTTCTTGCGAATTCGAGTAGCCATCACATCTCTTCTCAGAGATAAGCTGCCACCATTCTAGCGAGTCTTTCACTCTATATTTTTATAGTCTCTGTACATTTCTTTCATTAATAGAAATCATGTATTACTGTATCTCTATGTTTATGGTTTCATATCGGATATATTTATGTTATATTATTGGATATATGCGATATCTGTGCGCAATTCTTTATTATATCTCCGCTCTCATTTCGTGTCGAAAATAATCCGGATTAGTGGTATCAGAGCAGGTTGCTCTTGATGATTTTTTCAGTGCATGTCCCTGACGAGGTCCGAGTATAGAAATTTGGGTCTCGAGATTGTCTCTCTTAAAGACAATCTTTCTCAGACACCCAAGAAACCCTCAATGGAGGAAGAAAAGAAAAACGACGGAGCAGACGATCCTATCAATCTGCTACTTGAGCAAGCTCTCACGCGACAGAGGGATGAAATGATGGAGAATTTTTCCCACATCCTTCAACACCTTCTGATAGCATCAGGCACATCTTCATCAAGAGGCCACTTTGGAGGCACCTCTCCTTTCAAGGTACAAGTTAATTTTGATATTCCTGTATTTGAAGGACAGATAGATGCAAACGCCCTAGAAAAATGGTTAAATCTGCTAGAAGGTTATTTCTCTGTTCATTCGACAAAGAAAATATCACCTTCACACTCCTTAAATCTCTCCCTCATGTCAAAAATTGGTGGTAAACTTACTGGGAGCAAAGTTCCATAGAGGAGTCTGGAATATATGGGGCCGATCCCACTTGAGATTTTTTTGTGGATGTGGTAAAGGAACAGTATTACCCTGTTGGCAACTATGAGGACCGGTACATGAGATGGACCACACTGCGGCAAGAGAGGGGCCAAGAAGTTCCAGAGTTCACCAATAGCTTCCATACCTTGCGTACCAAGTTGGGTATCAAAGACTCCGAGCGACAATTGGTTCTGAAATACCGTGGGGCTCTACATAGATACATCCAAACTAAAATGGATTTTCTGGACATTTCATCACTCGGTGCTGCCTATCGATATGATTTTAAAATCAAGAAAAAATTTAAGCACCAGAACAAATGGGAGTTTGGGTTTGCAAATCCACAACAACCAAAGTATGACAAAGGCATCCCTAAAAAACAGTCTCCCGAAAACCAGTCCAAGACATAGGAAAAGAAGGGTCACGGGAAGACAAATAAGGACACTAGAAAATGGTGCGATTTCCACAAAATATTTTGGCACAACAATGATGAATGTCACTCCAAAAAGTCATTGGTGGCCGAGATCAAAGACAAGGAGCCAAACCCTAATTCAAAATTTGATTATGAAAATACTAGTAAAGGATGGATCATTGACGCATACCCCACTGCTATTTTCGCGACCGCAATAATTCAACCAGAAGATCCAACAGATCCTGAAGATGGGGAGCACCTTTTTCATTCACAGATGTGGGTGAAGGGGACCCCGCTGCATTTTATTGTTGATAGTGGAAGCCATAAGAACCTCATCTCAGCAGAGGTTGTCAAACAGCTGGGATTGTCGACAACACCACACCCGCAGCCATACAACATCGGGTGGCTTCACCAAGGATGAGATCTTCACGTCAACCAGCAGTGTCGATTGTCATATGGCATCCAACCCTTCAAGGATGAGGTATTATGTGATGTTTCCCCACTGGATGTCTGTGATGTTCTCTTGGGCCAGCCATATATGTGGAAGCGCCTTGATATTTATGAGTCTCAACCTTGTAGTGTCATTGTCACTTTGGGGGGTCATCTCTATAGAATACCAGAGGTAGTTCCCACTACTTTTCCACCTAAAAAGTGCCACAAAGTATTATCTCATACTGCAAAATTTAGCTTCTTCACAATCTTTTCAAAAGGAGAACAAAAGGACACTGCAACCACTACAACCTTGCCCCAAGCACCTTCTATCCCACAGAAGCAAGTCGACAAGGCTACAGAAAAATGCAAAGATTCCTTATACACAACATCGTCTCGTGTAGACGAACTTGTTGAATAGCCTCAGCCTCAACAGGTTCATGACAGATTTCCACAAACTAAGCAGCGCAACGTCTCCAACAAGACAAGCAGCTCACCAAGATGCAGATTCAACAAACTCTTTTCCCTCCCCCCCGAGAACTCAACACAATGGATACCATTGCTTCCTAAGGAGGGAGGATTGATACAGGTGGATATCGATGGCCACCCACCTTTGCCGACTGGCTCAAAACAGTTTTCTGCCAATTTTGGCAATTTACTATTTTTAGCAGGTTTTAACTTCTTGGACCATTTTGAGTGCCTAAATGAAGGTTTTTCAAGATCGAGTTTCTCAATTATAGCCAAAGGAAAGATTGAACCCCCAAAATAAATCTCCTCAATGATACCTTTCCAATAAGCTATCATACGCCTAAAACATAGATCGTATGCAAAAGTTACGACCCCGGGAATTTGATGTACTAACTTACCCAAACGGGGCCCACATGACTTTTGGCGCTTCATCTCCTAGGGTTAGGTTTTTGGATGTCTAAGACTTTTGAAATTCCCATTTATTTTGAAAAGGCCTTCAAAGCCTCATTGTAATGATCTTCTTGCAAATGTGAGTAGCCATCACATCTCTTCTCAGAGATAAGCTGCCACCATTCTAGCAAGTCTTTCACTTTGTATTTTTACAGTCTCTGTACATTTCTTTCATTAATAGAAATCATGTATTACTGTATATCTGTGTTTATGGTTGCATATCTAATATATTTATGTTATATTATTAGATATACGCGATATCTCTGTGCATTTATTTATTATATCTCCGCTCTCATTTCGTTCCGAAAATAATCCAGATCAGTGGTATCAGAGCAGGCTGCTCTTGATCATTTTTTCAGTGCATGTCGCCGACGAGGTTCGAGTATAGAAAGTTGGGTCTTGATCTTTTATCTCTTGAATACAATCACTCTCTCACACCCAAGAAACCCTTAATGGCGAAATAAAATAAAAACGACGGAGCAGACGATCCTATCAATCTATTGCTTGAGCAAGCTCTCACGCGACAGAGGGATGAAATGATGGAGAATTTTGCACACATCCTTCAACGCCTGTCGATAGCATCAGAAGAATATTCATAAAGAGAACACTTTGGAGGCACCTTTCCTTTCAAGGTACAAGTTAATTTTGATATTCCTGTATTTGAAGGACAAATAGATGCAGAAGCCCTAGAAAAATGGTTAAATATGCTAGAAGGTTATTTCTCTGTTCACAATTTTTTCGACAAAGAAAAGATCACAAAGCAGGTCGAAAAGGCTGTAGAAAAATGAAAAGATTCCTTCTGCACAACATCCTCTCATGTAGCCGGACTTGTTGAACAACCTCAGCCTCAACAGGTTCATGACAGATTTCCACAAACTGAGCAGCACGACGTCTCCAGCAAGACAAGCAGCTCACCAAGATGCAGATTCAACAAACTCTTTTCCCTCCCCCCCCCGGGAACTCAAATCAATGGAGAACATTGCTTCCTAAGAAGGGAGGATTGATCTAGGTGGATATCGGTGGCCACCCACCTTTTCCAACCGGCTCAAAATAGTTTTCTACCAATTTTGGCAATTTACTATTTTTAGTAGGTTTTAACTTATGGGGCCATTTTGAGGGCATAAATGAAGGTTTTTCAAGATAGAGGTTCTCAATGATAGCCGAAGTTATGATTGAACCCCCAAAATGAATCTCCTCGACGATACCTTTCCAACGAGCTATCATACACCTAAAACAAAGATCGTATGCAAAAGTTACGACCACGAGAAGTTGATGTACTAACTTACCCAAATGGGGCCCACATGAATTTTGGCGCTTCATCTCCTAGGGTTAGGTTTTTGGATGTCTAATACTTCTGACATTCCCAATTATTTTAAAAAGGCCTTCAGAGCCTCATTGTAATGATCTTCTTGCGAATGCGAGTAGCCACCACATCTTTTCTCAGAGATAAGCTCCTACCATTATAGTGAGTCTTTCACTCTGTATTTTTACAGTCTCTGTACATTTCTTTCATTAATAGAAATCGTGTATTACTGTATATCTGTGTTTATGGTTGCATCTCTGATATATTTATGTTATATTATTGGATATACGTGATATATCTGTGCATTTCTTTATTATATCTCCACTCTCATTTCGTGCCGAAAATAATCCAGATCAGTGGTATCAGAGCGGGCTGCTCTTGATCATTTTTTCAGTGCATGTCCCCAACGAGGTCCGAGTATAGAAATTTGGGTCTCGAGCTTGTCTCTCTTGAAGACAATCTCTCTCGCACACCCAAGAAACCCTCAATGGCGGAAGAAGAGAAAAAACACAGAGCAGACAATCCTATCAATATATTGTTTGAGCAAGCTCTCACGCGATAGAGGGACGAAATGATGGAGAATTTTGCCCACATCCTTCAACGCCCACCGATAGAATCAGGCACATCTTCATCAAGTGGCCACTTTGGAGGCACCTCACCTTTCAAGGTACAAGTTAATTTTGATATTCCTATATTTGAAGGACAGATAGATGCAGAAGCCCTAGAAAAA